>PISX010001857.1:0-179760 GCA_004024625.1 Mellivora capensis | reverse complement strand
GGAGATTTCCTGCAACAAACCGGCTTGCACAATTGCAGGGACCAGCCAGATGAATCCAAAGTTCAGCAAGCAGGCCCACAGGCTGAAACTCCAAGGCAGGAGCAAGCATGGAATTTCTTCTTCAGGGAAACCTCGGTATTGATTTTAAGGCCTTTCAACTGATGAGACGGGGCCCACCACGTTAGCCAGGATGATCTCCTGTACTTAAAATTAACTGACTGTGGATGTTAAATCACATCACAGCAACACCTAGATTAGCATTTGGCTGAGTAAGGGCACTCTAGTAGCCAACTTGGCACACAGAACTAACCATCACGGGCCCTGTGGCAGGAAGGGCAAACCCATTCTTGGAATATGTGTTGATTCCAGTCATGATTAATTGTTGCTTCATCAATTGGAAGGCATCCAATCTAATCAACTTGTCATCAAGTGGCTGGTTGATCCTTTTGAGGGATGGTGATGCCATGTTAGGGGCATGGCATTGGTCTCCGAGAGATTTGTTGATAGTAGCAGGATGAATCTTGGGAGTGGGAGCCCTTGCTAGCTGGCCCACTTATAGCTTTCATTAGGTAATCCTGTGGGTCTCCATTCATGCACCTGTTGAGTGAGGACTGGGCTGACCAATGTCAGGGTCTGGTTTATGTTCACTGGCCTGGTATTGGGTCTACTTAGTCGTGTGAATGCATCAACCATGGAGGAAGCCCAATGATGGGCGTTAATGTGTAACGTGAAGATCTTCACATCTCATGCCCCTTTCCACAGGCCTGCCCCCCCCATCTCATTACCATGCCTCTTTGCCTCTGATCTTTAAAACTTCTTCTCTCAAGCCCATGGCCAACCAGTCAAGCCATTTGCAGCTATCCATGTCTTTGGTATATTCTTACCTTAGGCTATTTTTCTTTCCACACAGAGTGAATGCCCAGGTCCATTGCCAAAGCTCTGCCTACTGGGAGTTTCCCTCGCTGCTGTTTTTCGGGATCGTCCAGAGTAGGACCATCCATAGTGCAGGCAATGTCTATTCCAGCTTGTATCCGCAAGCCAGCTGATCTGTGAACCAAGCTCTGTGCTTCCCCCTCTACCTTCTGATGATCATAAAGGACCCTCCAGCCCCACCCCCTCTCCCAAATAGCCACCACACAAGTGAGCTGAAGGCGAGGTACCAGTGTCAATAGTGGTGGCTCACACGGGGGGCTGGGCCACATGCCTGTGTAGCTTGCTCCCACATCTTACCCATGTCCCCTGTTTTTGCCCAAGTGCACTCCTGGATATATATTCTTTGCATCTTGGAGTGCTGCTAGGCCCATGTGACTTTATGCATTGGTGGGTCTGACAGCACTGGGCTCATGAGGGAAGGTTCTGGCTGCATGAACACTGATGGGCATGGTCAGGTGTTCTGTTTCTACCAGGATCCAGCAGCCTTCCAGAAGCTGTTCTGCAAAAGGTTTCTAATAATCTTACACAGATGGCATGGGCCCGTGTCTACATAATTCTCTTAATGGGGCTTGCCATAAGCTCCACATAATTTCTTCATAGACGCCTCTAATGTCACAGCTGTAACACCCTTACCTGGCAAGGGGTAGGCCCGCTTGCGCCATGGCCTGGACCTGCTGAAGAACCCTTTCCTATTCTAGACCCCAGTCGAAGTTGGCATCACTCTGTGCCATCAGTGCCATGAGCTGAAGCAGGATGACTAAAGTATGGAAAGATACCTCCAGAATCCAGAAGGGCCTAGTAGGCATTACACTTGTTTTTTGGGGGTGAGAAGTACAGAAGGAAGTAATATGCCCTTTATTTCAGACACCCTGGATCGCTGGGCCTCTAGACATATCACTGGTCCTGCAGGTGCATAAATCTTAAGGCTTCTTTCTCACCCTCTAGAGTATACATGTCTTAACAAAGCCTCAATGTACTTGCCGCTTCTAGCCCATTGGTCTGGTTAACATGATGTCACCAAGAGTAGGTCACTGTGATGCTCTCCAGGATGTCAGGTAGGTCCCTTCGGACCATATTATATCAGAGGGAAGGGGAGGTAACACAGGGAGGGGGGAGGGGGAATTAGACCATAATGCACATGTTTATCCGTCTAAATGAATGTAAATTTTTCCCGATTCCCTTTGGCAGGGAGGGAGAAGAAAGCATTCAGTAGATCAGGGGCCATAAAGCAGGTGCCCAAGGCCATGTCAATCAGCTTTAGCCAAGACACTGCATCTGGCACCCCAATTTTCTTTTTTTTTTTTGGCACCCCCATTTTCTAGCAGGCCTCCTACCTGGTCCATTTGAGGACCTTCATTATGATCATTGAACTCACCTCCTTCTGATGTTTGCTGCCATCTGGCCTCTGTAACCTAAGGATCCCATCATCCCCATTGCTGTTGGGGAGTCTAGTCCAACCTTATAGCACCCTGCAGCCCTTGACCCCAGCCCAGAAGCCTGGCGCAGCTCCTATCCGTACATGGCGGCTGGGTCATGCAACTTCACGATACGGAGCTTGGGTCATGAGAGTCCAGTCCACATGGTCATCTGAAGGGGGACGTTTCATAGGTAAGTAATGGAGTCTAACAGGGACCGGAGTAATGAAGCACTGGCAAGTAAAAAACCCAAAAAACAAAAATACAAACACAAAGAGAAATCAAAAGTATCTAAGAATAGCAGATAAAAGGACCAGCCACTTCCCCTAATGCTGAGATAGAGCCCTTAAGTGGGCTCCCCAGGGCTGAGACCTTTATCTCATCAAGAGGACAAAGTCGGGGCACCTGGGTGGCTCAGTGGGTTAAAGCCTTTGCTTTCGGCTCGGGTCATGGTCCCAGGGTCCTGGGATCGAGTCCCACATTGGGCTCTCTGCCCAGGAGAGCCTCCTTCCTCCTCTCTCTCCCTGCCTGCCTCTCTTGCCTACTTGTAATCTCTGTCTGTCAAATAAATAAATAAAATCTTAAAAAAAAAAAAAAAAGAGGACAAAGTCATGGCTCATTGAAGTCAGGAAAGTCGTCGCACTGAGCAGATGGGACTTGTGGGAAATTAGCCCTGCAGAACTCACCAAGATCTGCCCTCTGGGATGCCTGGTTTCCCAGGCATAAGGAGGTCAGTCACTGGAGGCAGTCCATGCTCTAGTGTCTGAAGGGGTTGCTGGGGAAGCTGCTGGCCACTGGGTGTGTTGACGGCCAGGTGTTAGAGCCAGACAGTGGGGAACCTGCCTGGGGCCACGAAGCCAGAGGCTGGAGAGACTGCGGGAGCCTGCCAAGAGATTCACTCTAGAACCAGGAAGAGAACCCCTTTCTCCTGCAATGGGTCAAAATCGACAACTGGCCCAGTCCTTTTCTCCCTTTAGCAAGGCCAGTGCTTCCCTAGGTGGGTTGTGACTTGACCCTCATTACTGGGCTGGTGGTCAGGGGAAGGGGGAGGTCGGTCCAAGGGGGGAGAGATCCCCATTGGCTTTCACCAAGAGGGAGACGTTATCCTCTTGCCGGGAGGGGTGGACCACTTCTGCGCTCCCAGAGGGTGAAAGGAAATCTGGAACTTACTGGACCCAGATGTCCCCAACACAAATGTCAGAGTCCCACCCCTTCTCAACCAGGGCCCAGATCTTGTCATAGTAGGTTCTCTGTGGATAAGAATTCAACTTTGTCTGGAGCTCTGCTACTTTTATAAGTCTTGGGCCTGATCTCCAGCTTTTCTGCTTGCTGGCCACAAGAGACGAGAGTTGCTCCTTATGACCCCAAGACAGTTAGTTTTCTATTGCTGCATAAAAATTACCAGAAGCAGGGGTGCCTGGGTGGCGTAGTCAGTTAAGTGCCTGACTCTTGGTTTTGGCTCAGGTCAAGATCTCAGGGTGGTGGGATCAAGCCCCATGTGGGGCTCTGTGCTCAGTGCGGAGTCTGCTGGAGATTCTCTCTCTCCCCCTCTCCCTCTGCTCCTCCCCCTGCTCTCCCTCTTTCTCAAATAAATAAAATCTTTAAAAAAAAATTACCACTAGCAGCTCCTTAAAACCCCATCCATTGATTATCATGCAATTCTGTAGGAGTCTGGGCATGAGGTCAGCTATGCCAGGAAACACAGCACGATTGTAGGAGTAAGATTTCATCATAGTGACATGACAGGTTTTGGGGATTAGGATGCGGAATCTGGTGGGAGGGGCACTTGTAGACTTCTGCTGATCACGTTCCTGCGGAGTCACAGCCCTCCCAAATACAAAATACGTTCACCCCTCCTTCAGGTTTCCAAGGGTCTCATCCTACTACAGCATCAATTCAAAGTCCAAAACCTCATCTAAGTATCATCAGTGACAAAGTCCAAACTTGCATCGTCTACATCAGACACAGATGAGGTCCCCGAGTAGAACCCATTCAGAGCAGCTCCTGGGCCCAGTTTCTCTCCACCTATGGCCCCACGCAACCGAAGAATGAAGTTTCGTGCCCCCAACGCTCCCAGCTTACAGGGCGACAGGCATCGAACAACAGTTATTGTCCGGTGCCAAAAGGGGGCAATGTCACCAGTCCCAATAAGTTTTAGAATCGAGTCAAGCAAACTCTGTTAGGTTTCAGGCCTGGGAATAATCCCTCACGGCTCAGGACTCTGCTCTCTGGGCTCTGGGGTCCGCCCTCTGAGTCACTCTTCCTTCCTCATGAAAGAGAGCACGTGTTTGCGGCGTGTTCTACCGAACTGCTTTCCGTCAGTAAAACAGGGGGAAGCCAAAAGCTTCTTTCGTTTTCTGTCTCTTCCAGTCCATCCTCATGCTGTTTCTCCAGGCATAAAGTTTTCAAGAACCCATGGGCTTTGCCCAGAATGCCCAGGGATCCGCTCCACTTTGTTAGACCAAAGACTCTCCCCACCGATCTTTCTGGGATGATCTCCTCTGTTTGACTTCTGCTGGGAAGGCTAAGGGGCAACACTCCCTAAGCTTCTTAGAGCTCCTCCGACCCCAGTTTGGTTGAGACTATGAAGCATACCCTTGATAGAGACTGAATTGTGTCCCCCTGAAATTCATATGTTGAAATCCTAGCCCTTGAGAAGGTGACTTTATTTGGAAATAGGGCTGTTGTAGAGGCGATTCTCGACCTGGAGTAGGGTGGGCTTTTAATCCAATATGCCTGGTGTCCTTATAAAAGTGGGAAAGTTGGACACACACACAGGGGAGCTCCACGTAGAGATGGACCAGACATGGGTGATGCTTCTACAAGCCAAGGAAAGTCAAAGATGGCCAGCAGCTGGCTAGAAGCTGGAAGAGAGGCACGGGACGGATGCTTGGCTTCGGAAGGAACCAGGCCCGAGGACACTTCGATCTTGGTTTTGTGGCAGAGACAATGCATTTTTATGACCTAAGCCGCCCAGTTTGTAGTCCTTCATCGCGGCAGCCTGGTACGCTGATGCTATCCTTGCTCTCCCGTGACGGGCCTTTGGGTCCTTCTCAAGTTTCAGCAAAAGGCTGTGGAGTCACGTACCAGAACTTCCCTCCTCGCCAGTGTTGGGCGGCCACTTCTGAATGTTCCTATCGTCTGCGTTCTGGATAGGCTGAGCATTTCCCAGATCGTCATGTCCTGGCTCCTTTTTAAATTTTCCCCTTAGTTTCTTTCTCTCCTCTTGCACTTTAATACAAGCAGCCAAAAGAGCTAGGACTTGGTCTAGAAAATCTCACTGAAAACACTCAGGTTTATTGCTTGTTAAGTTCTGCTTTCTGTTTAGCTGCAAGACACACTCCTAAGCTTTCTGCCACTACAGGACAAGAATTGCCCTTCTGATGATATACTCCTCACTTCCTCCTGAGCCCTGGCCATCAGTGTCCTAACGGCCAGGTTTCAGGGTGCTGCCCAGGGAACACGGCACGCAGGACTGTAGTAGCGTTGTGGGGGTGGGGGGTCAGTGTACCTACACTCGTGGTGAGCACAGCACAGTGGGGAGACTTGCAGAATCACTGTGTTGCACACCCGAGACCAACGTAAACCGTGTGTCAGCTACAATTCAGTTAAAAACACAACAGAGCACCGGCCGTGGCTGAAGCCGCTGCCTCATGCTGGGTGTGAAGTTATCCTTCAGCACACGGGGTGGAAGAGATAAGTTCATGCACGGTCATCACGGGAGGTCATGGCAGGGACTGGGGAGCCGCTGAACAGATCTACTGTTGTTTGGACAAAATAAGAATTCTTTGTAGTTATATATCCTGCAATTGCATTTGCCACGAAGCTTTTTTTTTTTTTTTAAAGATTTTATTTATTTATTTGACAGAGAGAGAGAGATCACAAGTAGGCAGAGAGGCAGGCAGAGAGAGAGAGGGAGAGGGAGAAGCAGGGCCCCAGCTGAACAGAGAGCCCGATGCAGGGCTCGATCCCAGAACCCCGAGATCATGACCTGAGCCTAAGGCAGAGGTTCAACCCACTGAGCCACCCAGGCACCCCTGCCACAAAGCTTTTTATTACACACTTTTATCAAAGATTTAAAGAAAAAAAAGAGCCCAGGTTTCATGGAGATCGAGCCTTTCTCTTTCTAAGGCAGCTCAGGGTCAGACTTTTCTTCCTGTTCTTCTGGCCGACAGTGTCTTTAACATACGTATTTTTACTAACGGTCTGTCCAGAGCGGTCTAGGCTTTTTCTAGAAGCCCGATTCCAGGGCCAGTCCCATATTTTTAGATATTTGTCATGGCACTCTGTTTCCAAATACCCACATCTGTTTTGCTTTTTACTGCTGTGTAACAAAAAGCACAATGGATTTAAACAAGCCAACCTTGACTTTCCTGTTTGCCTTTCACTGATGATTAAATACCTCAGCCATCCATTATGTTTCCCTGCTCCGTGAGCACACTCACCAATAACCTTCAGCTTCTACTGTCCTTAGAATGAGCACTCCCCCCAACCCCCCCAAAGCCTGCGGCATTGCCCTCTCCCCACACCTAGTGCACCCCTTCTCCCAGCTCGCCACTAGTGACAGAACAATTGCACCACTCGCTCGGGTAAGCATGTCAATTCCACCTACCCCTGGTGATGGGGTCTTCAGCACCGGCTGCCCAGCGAGGGTCCCAAGTCCCAGTTTAGGCTCTGCTTCCCCCAGTCAATCCTGGCACCAACTCTGTCTGATCAGGCTCCTTAGGGACGGACTTGAATGCTGAGAATCAAAGCCTGGAGAGTCGTCCGTGAAGTAGGCTTGGGCAGGGGTCAAGTTGGACCCAGAGGTGAACTGTTTCTGAAAGGGGGAGAATCTGGATGGTGCCCCACAGCATCTATGATTATTGTCTTCTGTACCTCCTAATAGCTAATATTTGTACTTCATATTGTCTATCACTGCTTCGTAAATTACTCCCAAACTTAGGAGCGAAGAGTAGCAACTCATCATCCCATGGTTCCTGTTGGTCACGACTCTGAGCTCAGCTTAGAAGAGCATCTCTGGCTCGGGTCTCTCATTAGGTCATCAAGCTGCTGGCTTGGGCTACAGTCACCTCTCAAGACTGCTGTGGCTAGCGAGCCCACTTCCAAGCTCACTCATATGGCTGTTGGCAGGCCTCAGAAGACCACTTCCAAGTTCACTCATGTGGTTGCTAGCAAGCTTCTGTTCCCAGCCATGTCCTCCTTAGGCGGTCTGTGTTTTCATGACAGAGCCGCTGGTGATTGGAATGACAGAGGCCACCCCCAGTCCTTCCATAACTAATCTTGAAAGTGACATCTGTCCCTTTGGTCATATTCTATTCTGTAGTAGCGAGTCACAGAATTCAGCCCAACCAAAGGGGAGAGGACCACACAAGGGCATGGACATCAGGAGGTGGGGATCACTGGGGCCATCTTGGAACTGCCTGTCACAGACACGACCTGCCAAACACTGAGCTGAGCTGCACTGCTTCATTTAATCCTCACCATGACCTTGAGGGAGCTGCTATTAATATCCTTTTAGCAGATGTGGAAACAGGCTCAGAATGGTTAAACAGCTTGTTCACAGCTGCACAGATTATTGTGTGGGAGAGCAAAGATTGAGTCCAGATTTGTCTGTGAACAAGCCTGTGGTCTCCCTCAATAACATCCCTGGAAGGATCTCCAGAAGGATGCAGTAAGTTGAAGCTAGATAAGGTGTCACCATGCTGTTAGTGCTGGGACTGAGGCTGAGAGGTGCCGGTCAGGGCTCTCCAGCCAGGCATTGCCTAGCTCGGGAAGTTCAGCAATAAGGCTGGGAACACAGAGGAGCAGGCCAGAGGCCTGGCTGGAGGGAATCTCTGAAAATCAGTTGTGGATGTGAGGACACCCTCTTTCCCTTCCAGTTGGCAGCTGCTCTAAGTATGGACTGGAAACAGAGGGAGCAGGAACCTAAAAACAAATGAGCTATAACCATTATTCAGATACGGCCAGAAAAGGTAAAGCTTCTTGCATAAGAACTATGCAAACTTATAAGCTCTTAATAACTACATGACCTAAATCCAAAGCTGTTCCAAGTTATCCACTGCCGTGTAACAAACCACCCCAAATATTAGTGGTTTACTGCAATAATAATTTACTTCTGGTGATTCTTTGGGTTGGCGGGGCAGTTATTCTCCTGGTCTCACCTGGGCTCCTAAGCATGCATTTGACTGGAGGGTCAGCTGAGCTGAAGGCTCTGCGATGTCCTCACTCACGTGTCTGGTGCCTCTGCAGGGACGGCTGGCACCTCTCTCTCTACACAGGCGTCATTGAGTGGTCTAGCCTGAGCTTCTGGTCTCACCAGGCAGACATGTTCCAGGCAAATAAAGGCAGAAGCTACAAGACGGCTTGAGGCATAGGTTCCAGGCCTGGCACCCCATTTTTGCCATTCTACCGGTCAAAGCAACCATAAGACAAGCCCACATTCGGGAGGGTGGAGAATGGCCACACTACTAACTGGGAGCTCACTGGGAGGAAGGTGGGGGACACACCAACACAGGGTGGGAACACTAGGGCGTGAGACCCATTCAGGGTCATTGTTAATTCCATTTACAACGGAGGCCTTGAAAGGGAGTTCATGTTTGAATCAAGTTGAAGTACAGTTGATCCTTGATCCACATGGGTTTGAACTATGAGTGTCCACACATAATGTGGATTTGGGGGAAACAGCACAGTACCATGAAGCAGGCTCCCCGCCGAGCAGAGAGCCCGATGCGTGGCTCGATCCCAGGACCCTGGGATCATGACCTGAGCCGAAGGCAGAGGCTTAACCCGCTGAGCCACCCAGGCGCCCTGTATTTTCTCTTCCTTATGATTTTCTTAATAACATTTTTTCTCTAGCTTATTTTATTGTACGAATACAGTAAAAATGAGTATATAGGGGCGCCTGGGTGGCTCAGTGGGTTAAAGCCTCTGCCTTCGGCGCAGGTCATGATCCCAGGGTCCTCGGATCAAGCCCTGCGTCAGGCTCTCTGCTCCGTGGAGAGCCTGCTTCCTCCTCTCTCTCTGCCTACTTGTGATCTCTGTCTGTCAAATAAATAAATTAAAAAAAAATCTTTAAAAAAAGAGTATATAAAATATGTGTGAATTTACTGTTTGGTATTGGTCTGCCCTCCTGTCCACAGAAGGCTGTGAATAGCTAAGTCAGGTGCCGGTGGGGGTGGGAGGTGGAGTCCAAAGTTATACACAGGTTTGTGACTGCACAGGGGGTCAGCACCCACAACCCCCATGCTGTTCAAGGGTCAACCGTGGTCCTAGTTACCCTGATTCCGGTAGTGAGTCACAAGCCCCATGAGAAAGGACTGCACTGTGCCTGCGATTTGAACCGTGTCCACTGCAGGGTGCTGGAATGAGCAGGGGGCTAAGTTGTAGGAAGCTTCAGAGCTGGGACTTAGAAATAGAAACCCGTCAGACATAAGATGTTGGATGTTCCATTTACAACAGATTTTATATGAAGTGAATGCAGGCTGCCCGATGGAATAAAATAATACACATACACACTGCCTTAGAACAGGATTCTTCAAACCATACGTAGGACTTAGGAAAGTTATTTGCCTTGAATTTTTAATTCATTTATATAAATAAGCTAATAGATCTGCATATGGATTAGCTGAGTAATGAGAAGATACATTTCTTACCGTGGGTCACAAAGTTTGAACGTCACAGATTTAGCATCTAGCTGGGGTGTGTATCTAGTCTATATCCAGGGGGGGAAAGTGTGTTAACCTCACTAGTCCACGTGATAAGATGATAAAAAGTGAGAGTGGTATTCCGTGATGTGGACCTTTCTGTTCCATTCTAAGAAGGTTTAAACAAAGGGAACTTGAGCAGTCAGAGTGCTTTCCCACATCCTTCACTCCCTGGCTGGAATCCTCAGCTGGAACAAAACAGGGTGGATCCCGAGCTGGAAAGGCTGGGCTACCGAAATAGCTCCCAGGGCCAGCCTCGCCCAGGATCTCATCACCTGACAGTGTATCAGCGCATTATTTGTTTCTTATTGAGTTTCCTCCACTTGGGACAGAAGCTCCATGGTCTTGTTCACCGCCTGAGTCCCCTCTGACCAGATCAGTGCCCAGTGCATACTAGGCACGCAACAAACATTCGAACATTCATGGGCTAAACAAATGAGGGAGTGAACAGGGGTGGGTGTAGGAAGAGAAGCCTCGGTCCCAGGGGCCCCAGGGCCATACATATCTCATGGTCCTTGCTTTTCTTCCTTCCTTTCTTTTTTTTAAGATTTTTTTTTTTTTTTGGTCAGAAAGAGAGAGCACAAGCAGGCAGAGGCAGAGGGAGAAGCAGACTCCCCACTGAGCAAGGAGCCCAACGTGGGACTCAATCCCAGGACTCTGGGATCATGACCTGAGCTGAAGGCAGAGGCTTAACCAACAGAACCACCAGGCACCCCTGATCCTCGCTTTTCACTGAAGGTTCTCCGCTAAGCTGCTTCCATCCAGGCTTCCTGTTCTTCAGTCGCGATCTTTTTCTCAAACACTGTTTTCTTGGATATGTTCAGATCGCGGCTCAGCTGGCCAGAGTGGCGTTTCTGAAACCCACCACCACGGAGCCCAGCGGCCCCAGTGGATGAGAACCCTTCCTGCTGACTCTGGCCAGCGGCCCTGCAAACGGGTCTGCCTTCAGATGGAAGCCGTTGGCTTTGTGAGCTGGGCAGGCCCAGAGGCCACAGACAACAACAGATCGGGACTGTTCACCTTGCAAAAAAAAAAAAAAAAAAAAGGACAATTCACTGAGCAAGGAGACCTCAAAACGCTGCTGACAGAGGGTGAGGAAGAAAGACACACAACCGATATGGCTACCTTTTTTTTTTTTTTTTTACTTTGAACATTAGCATTAAGTTTTATTACCGTACACATCCAAAGGCCCAGCATGTCGGAAATAATCATGAAGTGGCACACCTTGTACCAGAGTCTCGCGAGAATAAAATAGACAATGCTACATCGAGTGGTTAAAAATACACAAAAAAGTAGTTTTAACAGTCTATAAATTTTTTATACTTAAAATCATGATTGAGTTGAAATAAAAAAAGTGCATTTTAATTGCTAAAAAAATAATATTGGTATAGTTAACACGGGGGGAGGGGGGTAAGTCAGTACGTTGAGGGACCTGACAGGATGCTGGAAGAGATGACTCGGGGAAGCGAGGCTAGCTGGGAGATGTGGGGGGTGGGGGGTGGGGGGTGGGGGGGGGGCTTGGTTCTGCCTCGCTGCAGCTCCCTGGGGCCAAGAGCTCTCCTCTCCCCCACTATCTTCCCCATCTGAAGAGATCCTGTCTTACCTACCTGTCACCTCCCCAACTGAAAGACTCCTCTACACTTTGCAGCAAGAGAGGTACCTGCCCTATGCGAGCGTCCAACTTGATCTTCACAGAGGTAGGAGAGGGACGCTGCCCCCTTCTGGACTTGACACAAGTACCCCAGCCGCATGGTCTGAATCCTTGGGACCTAGCAGGCGGAAGAGGGACCGAGCAGCTTCTGTTTTTGTCAAACTCCTTTGGACAAATGTTCAACATTCAACAACGAGCTTTGTAAACCTAACGCTCAACAATTCCTGGCAAGCAAACGGGATTTTTCTTTCCTTTAAGAAATGAGGAAAAGTGCAAGTGATTTCAGTACTGTTGGGGAGAACGAAAAGAAAAATGGACAAGTTACACACCTGGTCGCCTGTTCCCTCAACCAATTACAGCTTCGGCTTTGCTTTTTGTCACGTGTGGGAGTGGGTAGGACTTGGCTGGGGCTGGGGTGGTGGGGAAGGAACCAGGCAGGGATCCAGTAAAGAAGCCCATTCCGGGTGCCGATGCCCACTGCCTCTATGGGGTAAACAGTGACGAATGGGGTCTGCCCTCAGGACCAGCAGGCTCACTGTGAGGACGATGTTGCCGGGAGTACAGCAAACCTTGTGATCAGAGTGCCCATGAGGGTCAGGAGCTGCAGGACAAAGTCCCGGACAGAGAGGGAACCACACACTGAATTCCAGCCTGGAGAAGCAGCTGGAGCTGGGGACCTCCCATGGGTCAGGATGCAGGGTCGGACCCCCGAGGACTTGCTCCCTGGCCTACCAGACCTGCCCTGGAATGGAAGGGAGAAGCATTTCCTCTTTCCTACTCTGGAGTCAGCCCCACTGCTTGTCCCTCTCTGAGATGTGGTCATCCCGCACTGCTGGTGGGGTGTGTGAGAAAGAAGTAAGCAGGGCTGCCGTCCTTCTGTGCAACAGAGCCCCCAAAGGAGGGTCCTAAGCTTTCCATCTCGGGGCACTGTTGTTTAAAGCAGCTCATTAGGATGTCTGACCCACAAGGACCTGTGACCCACTAGCCTGACTTTATTTGCATCCTGAAAGCTGAGCAATTACTAGACTTAGCAATAAGGGAAAATGTCTTAAAAACGAAGCCCAGAGCCCAGAGCCCAGAGAGGATATTCGACTTAAAAGCGGGCTCTTCCTAAGTTTGAGAATAAAGAAGCTAAAGGACTTTGTTGCTCTCTTGTGGACAGAGCCAGTACTGCGGATGGAAGAGAATCACATGGGCCGTGTCCAGATACGAATAAAATGCGGACACCGATGGAAGATGGAGAGGCATTCATCTGATTTTCAGAGGCTGCAGATCTATCCTTTGGGATACATCTTTAGGAGTAAACACCTAAATCATGCCACAGTCGCTTTCTTTTTCCCTTTAGAAAGAAACTAACAAGTTGGGTCATCACGCACAGAAAGGGAATGTTGAGATTCTAAAAGAGGAAAGTATTTCCCAACTTTCAAATGCAGTTAAGCGCAGCCTTGAGTCCTCTGCAGGATGTGATGTGACATGACGTTTCTGCCCTTCTTGTCACACGGTCCCTGCTCCCCTGTGAAGGATAGGCAGGGAGGATGCCAGGGCGGGCAGGAGATTCAGAAACAACTGGGCTCTTTGGCACATCCGAGTCAGAGAGAGGCTCTCCAGCTGACCCAAACCAGCAAATGCAAGGATTAAATTTCCTTCTGAAGTGAAGCAAAATGCGGCTTCCGCCCCTTCTTGCGGGGCTGTTCCCATTTCCTACGTGTCCCCAAAATTGTTAAGTAGTCTGTAACATCCCTGGTATCTCACCGGAGAAGCTCGGAGAGCGTGAAAGGAATGTGGAACTAGAAAGTGGAGGGGACACATCTCAAGGCCCTTTGATACTTGCACCAAGCACACCCAATCCTAGAAGACAGGGAACAAGCCAACAGTCTGTCTCAGGGATGTGGCTCCCCCAAGTGTGAGGCCACCATGCCTCTCCCCAACCTGCTGAACCGCCTGTGACTTCAGGGAGAAGCCACATGTTTCAAAGTGGTTACTTGAGGGAGCCAGTTCCAAGAAAAGAGGCAAACTTCTAGGTCAATAACAGGGACCACCAAGGCAAAGGAAAGTGGAAAGGGTTTAAGCCACGAAACTCTTGTTACTTATTTCTGTAGTCTGCTCTTTTTGCATTCTGTAGACTGGCCTTTCAATTCCAAGTGGGCAGGGAGGCCTTCGGATGTCTTGAATTTATTCATCATCAAGCATAACCAATTCTCACAATTTTGCACTATCTCACCGATTAACGTACTGTCGCCAGGCAAAAAGGGTTAGGAATTTATTAACAGCTGCCTTCATGGACTCCCACTTTGTGTGGTTATTAGTCTTGAAAACCTGAGTATTAGTATTATTAACGTTAAGAAGAAGGGACATGGCATTTTGGGTGAGAAAGGAACAATTATTGACTAAGACCCAAATACTCAATAGCTTTCATTCACGTGAAGAAAAGAAAATACAACCCAATGTCCTCACTATAAAGAGTTCTATTTGTTTTCAGTTTTGGAGGAGAACCAAACAGGAGCCAGGAATCCGCACAACACACATGTCAGTTCTGACTGTGAAAGATGAGCCGAGTGCTACAACGGTTTATTGAGAAGGTGTTCCTATCACACGGAGAACACGCACTGCAACCCCCTTTTTATTACATCCTTCATATATTATTTATCAATCACACTTTAAAAATTAATGAGATGAGAACAAGTCAAAAAGAAGGTAACTGGAAGTTTCTGAGGGACAGGCAGATGAGAGAGGCAGGTCGACAACCAGTAAAGGACTTCTGATTAACCCAGAGAGCAATTTCAGATTCGTCTGACTCCACTAGAATTATGGGTACAATCTTCCGGAATGTTTCTGGAAGAGAGAGGGCATGCAGGAGCAGCGCACGGCAACAGCAGCATTCGGGGGCCCTTCATCAGGAAGGGGAGGCATTCAGGGAGACCCGCCATGAGAAGAAGATGTTCAAAAGAGGTGCTCAGTGACCTTTCATTTTTAAAGGAGCATCTCGTTTCTGGTGGAAGGAAAGAGAACGAGGAGTAAGGATAAAATCTTTCGTCATTAGTGATGGGATAGGTCCAGAAGGTAAGATCGGAGCAAAAGTGTAAAATGTCATTTAAAAGTGACATGGGGAAACAGAACGGGAATAGGTCCAGAATTCCCATCCAAGGGTCTAGCTACTTTTATGTAGAGCCAAACCAAAGGGAATCATAAGGGAGACTTCCAATACTCAGGAGAATGAAAAAATCAGAGGTAGGATTCAGACCAGAGGAAGAATGTTCCGGGATGCTGGCTTTTTGAAGGCACTCAAGAACAGAGTGAAAGACTGAGCTGCAGTGAGCCAACAGGGGAATCGGGGAGGGGGGGCCGGTGGGGTGGGGGGAAGTGTGGACTCACTCATCTGTCACAAGGAAATAAACACAACTCCAGGAACGTTGTGACAATACATATATTATCGAGGAATACATAGAGTAACAAGGTAGCAGAAATCCACTTTATAAGTAGTTTCTTACAACAAATATAGCTTCTGCTTAGGGAATAAGAAAGAGAAGTCTGTTTTCCGGATATGCCACTCTGCAAAACAGCCATGACTTCAAATCAAGAATTAGATAAATGGCACATTATCTGGTTCTTCAGACAAATTTACTGAAGCTAAGGCTTCCAAGTTGAGACAACCAGGGAGTTTGCTTTTCCTTTGAATCTTGCAAAACCTATCCTCTAAGACAAAAAGATCTGATCATAGAGTCTATAAAAAGTCTAGACAGTATAAAAGTAGAGAACTATGAACGTGGACATATTGATGGCAACTTTTATGGCTTCCATAGAAAGTGTGGGGAGGATCTCTGGTTTGCTTTATCGAGGTAGTGTCCAGGGCTGGAAGGCCATTGTCATTGAGTACATGTGCTACAGATGACAGGAGCAGGGGAGTTCGGTTGTTCTTATTGCATAAAAATGCCACTGTCTCCAGTGGCTAATGACCTTTCGTTCCTGAAAAGAAATGGTCTTTTGGGAAATTTCCTATCTTGGTTTAGGCAAAGAGAAATTAAAACCCGGTATCTGCTTAATTTTATCGTCTGACGGATTCCAAGAGAGCGGGTTTTTGTCACGGTAGAATAGTTGCTAAAATTCTTAAATGAAACTTATCCCCCTTTTCAGGAGCCACTTCCCATACCGTCTAGAACAGCACGGAAATGTTCACCATGTGGCTCAGCAACGTCATACAAGTTGTCTCTTCTATACAGTAGCTCAAACGGGAGGGTTTCCCCTAACTTTTGTTTTCTCCCTTCTTCTTCCTCTTCTTTTTACAATAACATCCCACCTGCCATTCTGTTTCACTGACTGAAATCTGCAAGATGGGGAAAATAAATAACCATCGGCAACGGGTTTCTATTTCTGCCTGATCTTCTCAAAATGTAAAACCTCCAGTGACGTAAAAGAGAAACACACATATCCATTCGACAAACAGAAGAACTGAAAACAATTTCAAGGACCAGAAAGTTCAAAGTCGACAAGCATCTATCTCTTCAGCGTGCTTTTGCCTTCAGTTAGTTTCCCAGGGACAACGAAATTACAGGGAGCCTTCTAGCCACAATGAAAAGGTACTTCCAACAAAGGTAGTTTTTAAAACGATCGTACAACCACGGCCATGGCATGCTCAGTCATTAATTTAGATCAATTCACGTAAACGGTAGACTGTGTAAGTATACATAATTGATTTGCAAAGATTTCTCGGAACTCCCGTAAAGTCTTATGTGGAGACTCCTCCTGCTTGCTAAAAAGTAAGAATCAAAAATCACAAATATACATGGAAATGAAGCCACATGCCTTTAGACTGCTCGTCTTATTTTTTTCATTCAAATTAAAAAATTCTAACTCAGGATGAGCCTACCCGACTCGATTTGAGAAAGCAGCAAGCAGCCTTTCATTAAGGCTAAGGAAGAGTTTATATCTGAATGCTAAATCTATGAGAAAAGAATAGAACAAGGAAAAGAGGAAAAAAAAAAAAAAGGCAATGTCAACTCAAGAAAGTCCTTGGGGAATTTTCCTCCAGTAAGCCTTAACCTTACCTTTGAAGACAGTAAAATTAAATAATGAGAAAACAGCCTCAACTGGATATCTATATAACGCTGAAATGTGGCCTTGGTTTGTCTTTAAAAGACGAAGGACAAGTAAGGGCTGGGAACTCAAACCCCTCCATGGGTTTTTTTTTTCATGAACAGATAGCAAGCAGGCATGAAGGTCTCAAGTCACAGGGAGCTGTGCTCTCTGTCGGAGGGAACACACCAGAATGCAACTCTCATCTTAGTGAAGGACCCCAGTCAGATTTCCAACCCTGAGTTTGAGTCTTAAGCACGTTCAACCTGATGCACATATATGTTTAAGGCTTAATCCTGCAGTTCTTGGGTTCAGAAGCATGAATGTTGCAAATATTCTTAATGCATTTCATTATTTATATGTGATAGGACACAGATGAGGAGTCATTGTGTTCTGAGCAGTGTTCCTGAAGACCACAAACCCCAGGTCAGGGAAGGTATACTTATCTAGGGTTAAAAAAAAAAAAAAAATAGAAGCTTCCACATTGTTCCAGAATACATTTCGCTGTGAAATGTATTATGTGACAATGCTGATTAAAAAAATTTTTTTTGACATTTTTGCTTCTGTTAAGGGTGGTGGTGATTATTTGCTTAATACTGGTTTTCCTATGTAGCAGGCATTTTCTTATGGCTATATTCACTTGGATGAAAAAACCAAATATGACTACCTGAATTTTCCAGTGTATAATGATAGTACACTTCGTAAAATGGTTGATTAATGGTCTCAAGTCTAGAATTCAGAATTGCTGCCCAAAACAGTAAATGTATGTAGAACAAAATAAGGTACTGTAACCAATTAACACCTTTTAAAAAACCATCTTAATATCAGAGACTTGGCCATTAAGTAATGACATGTCTACATGGAGGTGTAGATCCCTCCACAAACCTGTCAATGGAGTGGGAAGGAGAGTGTGGAGTAAAGTGAGGCAATCACTTTATAACGGCCACAAACAAGAAATTAACTTTCCTTACTGGTTTGGGTATCTGGGTGTCCAAAAGCCATATACAAAGATTTAAAATAACATTCTTTAGAAATTACATCCACAAACAGGAAGAAAAGTAGGTCTTCGGATACTTTTCTGCCTCATTCCAAAATTTTCCTATGCTCATCATAGAACGAAAGGCAATAATCAGAAGGAAAAAGTGAGGAAACTTAAAACCAAAAACCTAGTAGAGAATGTGGTATTTACAAAATAGGGTCTTGACCTCACTTGAGAGTTCCATTTTTTCCTAACACAGAGCTAATCAGCCAGAAAAGTGCTTGAGGCATATCTGCACATTTAATATTAAAAATAAATAAAAGCCAGGGTTCTGATTTAGGCAATGATCTAAGCATCTGAGGAAAGAAAAATGAAGAAATGTCCAGATTAACAACACAGAGGGGGAGAGAGAGAGAGAGAGAGAGAGAAAGCAGACCTAGCTTTGGAACTCAGTTCTCTGAGATTAAAAAAAAAACAACACACAAAAACAAAAACAAACCCAAAACCAAAAAACACAATTTTCAGCTATACTGACTGAATCTAGAGAAACTGGATCAGTTAAAGACGAGCACTAGGTTAGCCCTTCTCTTCAGCCTTCCTATGTGAGCTCCTGATCGATCGTGCTCTCTCGGAGCTTCCCAAACCTGGAAAAGTAACCTGTCTTACAGGCGTTTGAGACGCTGCTCTCACCACCCGTGGACACTGCTGTCACATAATTATCTGCAGAGAACAGGGCAGCAAAATGCAGGAGTTTTCTTTCCCTCGCTACAACTTAAACTGTGAGAGAACAGCTCGAAGTTGTAGATATAGCCGGTGAAGAGACATATTTGAAAACTCAGAGTCAATCTGCTCTCATCCCAACTTCTCAGCTCCCGTCGGCAACATCACGTTTGTGATTTTAGTGTACTATTTTTATCTTGTCACAACAATTCTAGAAAAACACAGCAACCTCAAAACGAGCAGTGTATCGTGAGACTTCCATTCGTTGTCGCCACAGGTGGAACACGGGCAAGCCCCGGGGACAGTGAGAAACAGGACAGTGACAGGACTCACTCAGGACACACAACCCCCACGGCTTCCTCCTCCGGACGGGGAACAGCTTGACTCGGGTTTTTAAAACCGGCAAAAGCTCTGGGTGACTTCCCCGGGGAAAGAGGCGACTCCCTGCAAATCGCTCGCTTTAACGTGGTGACCCCAAGTGAAACTCGGAGGACAGGAAGGGGCTCGCCAGGAGCCTAACGCACTGACACCTGAGTGTGGGGGAGATCTGAACAGCCGGCAAGGGCTGACGCCGCGTTCTAACGTCCTGGGGCAGAAACCTGGTGTCTGGAGACCCTCTCGGATACAGCTAGTCTCTGAAGCACCTTTGAGTTGTACGGATGTAAGAATAACTTTGAATTATAGAAGTTATATGCATCTTTAAGAATCACATTTTGCTGATTATAAAAATTTTTTTTTTGCTATTTTACAACATAGGCCCAGCTACACTGAAAAAATTACACCGCTTATTGAAATACATTTCATTTTAGAAACAGACCACTAAAGGAGTCTATACAAAAACTCTAAAATAATTTCTGTAGTAAAATAAAGAGTGCGTTAGGAGAGCTACACAAAGAAGAAACTTCCCGTCTTTCTCTCTAATGCTGGATAGACTGGGAAACACGGCCGGCTCCGTGGTGAAGCCAGCACCAAAAGCTGAAAAGAATTTGTTCGGATACACAGTGATACAATTAATGCTCTGGGTTAATCTCACAGCCTTCCCGATTAGTACAAAGGAAACCAGGCCTGTCCCCTCTTTGAGGAGAAGTCCGGGATTATAAAAGCAGGCATACCTCATCAGCTGATAGGAAATTATAAAATTCCACAAGTCCGAGTATTTGAAATTTATAAAAGTCACCAGAAAATGCCAGCAAAGTGGCCTTTAGTTCGGTGGTTCCCCTGGTTTGGATGACCGTTCCCTCCGCGAGTCTTGGCGTTCACTCCCTCGGGCGCCGCGGCTCCCGGACCGCGAGCAGCTCTCGGCGGAGGCCGGGGGGTCCGACGGCTCGGGAGGAGCTCGCCAGCCCCGTCCCCGCGGACCCGCACGCGGGCGCTGGGCTCCGGACAACGCCCGCGGGGAGAAGGGCGTTAGTGATGCTGCGCTGAGCTGTTCTTCTCGGCCAGGTGCCGCAGGAAGTTGTCCTCACCCTGGCCTCTGTGATTTAAGGGCTCGCTCTTAAAGAGAGCTGGAGGCGGGGGGAGGTGGGGGACCGGAGGGATGGGGAGGTGGTGTGGGTGGTGGGGGTGTGGGTGGATATGGAGGTGCGAGAAGGGGTGGGGGATGGGCCGCGGGGGGAGAGTGCTCACGGGAGTCATACTGATCGGAGGGGTGGGGGTGGCGGGGCTGTTCACCACAGACGGAACTGGGGTGGCCGGGGACGTCGTAAGTGGGATCTGGACAGCAGGTGGCACGTTCACGGGGCTGGTCACCCGAAAGCACTTCTCCTTGTGGGCCTTAAGCATGTTGGAGAAGCGGAACCGCTGGCCACACACGTCGCACGGATAGGGCTTCTCGCCTGTGTGAGTTCGGCGGTGCCTCTTCATGTTGGGGCGGCTGGTGAAGCTTTTGCCACAGATTTCACAGATAAAGGGTTTCTCTCCTGAGATGAACACAGACACACAAAAAGGATTAACATAGTAGGCGGTAATTAGGCGCTCTGCTATTCCTCATCCTTAATGGGGAGATTAGCACTCCTCTCCCTTACGCCATGTTATAGTTCCCAAAATGTTTCCTGAAGTTGGGAATTAACAGGGAAGAGCAGATAGGAGTAAAACTCACATACAACCTACTATCGGGGCACAGTTTAACAACAACAACATCAAAAAACAAAGAGGCATCTAGGCAGTAATCCTTCACATCCTACATGAAGAACCCTTCCAATCACCTTCCTGCGCTCAAGGCGGCTAAGACCCCGGACCTGTCTCTGAAACTTAGGCAAAGTCCTTCTGTTAGCCATTTCTGAATTCCAAACAAAAGGAGGACTGCTAGAAATGTCCTGTGGAGCAGACAATCTCTTCCAGTCTACTTGCACATAACCCTTAGCGTGTGGCATACTTTCTGGTTTTGGACACGGACGTGCTGGACGCCTCACCTGCCACCAGGCCTCCCATGCCGCGGTGGCTCCCCACGGGAGAGCCTGCGGGCGTTTCTGCAGACAAGTCCTTCATTCTGTGGGACTAGCTGGCCCATCTGAAGAGCACCCGGTGCTCCAGATGCAGGCCTACTCATTGCCCCCAAGATATTCTGGAATGCAACCTGTCCCCACACCATGCCCAAATGTCCACGGGTGTGGGGAGGGCGGGGAGGGGGGCTGCTGGCCCTGGCTGAGAAGTAGGGGACCGAGAAGCCACAAAGGAAACGAAATTCCAGAATTCTAAAGGCACTGAGGGAGGAAATAAGGGCTCCATTTTTAGGGCTCCTAACTTTTCTTTGGACCGCGACATGGTTCCACGGTTGGCCTGCCTCTCTACTCGGGCCACAGTGGGAAACGAGATGGTTTTTGAACATGAACTTCATACGGAATGCTGCGATGAGCACCTGTGTACATGTGTGTCAAGGACCACACGCCTGTACTGATTAATTCCTTCGTCAGTTCTCAGTGCACGGCGCTGGTGCCTTTACCGTAAGCTCCTGCTGCGAGGGGCTGTCCTCGCCCCGGTGGAGGCTCCCTGTCCTTCCGACGGTACCCTCGCTCTACTCCGCACAGTAACATCTGCCGTGTGGGGAGGCTTCCTGTGTGCCTGGTATCTATCCTTCTGCCCACTTTCCAGCTGTGAATTCTGGTGATTCTCACAGCGACAGCCCGTATGAGGTCGATGTTCCCACCTCTATTTACTGATAGGAAATTTGAGGAACGTGCCCGAGTTCTACAGCTGGTGGAGAGCTAGGATTTCAAGCTGCCGTCTGGTTCCATCCACAGCGTGCTTCTGGAACATCAAACACGGCGCTTCACACCTCGGTGCTTTGGGCGCCCCACATGCAGGAGGGAAAATGAGATCCCTACTGTTCTCCACTCAGGGACCCCTTCGTATATGCCGTACGAGAGAACACCTCTTCACCCATGTCGTAGTCCCTGTTCTCTCTGCCTCTGGAAACTGACAGCTCCCGCTGCCCTCCTTCTCTGAAAGCCAGAATTTTCCTCACTTCCTCAAGAGACTGGACTGTGCAGTCAGGAGGGATCAGTCTCGTCTGTAATCACCAATACTAGTTCCTGACATATTTCTGTTCTCTCTCAGCTTTTCTTTATTCAGTCACTACCATTGCTAGGCTCTTCACTGTGATTCGTATGCAACTTCCTAGATAACTTCAGAGCCCACCTGGTTTTCTACCTTTTTAATCCGTTTCCTCCAATTACCTAAAAACTTCAAATCTTGGGGTGCCTGGGTGGCTCAGTGGGTTAAAGCCTCTGCCTTCAGCTCAGGTCATGATCCCAGGGTCCTGGGATTGAGCCCCGCCTAGGGCTCTTTGCTCAGCAGGAGGCCTGCTTCCTCCTGTCTCTCTCTCTCTGCCTGCCTCTCTGTCTACTTGTGATCTCTGTCAAATAAGTAAACAAAATTTAAAAAAACAAACAAACTTCAAATCTCTGGTTAAACAGAATTAAGTCAATATGGCATACCCATCTGATGGAAAGCGCCATTAAAAACAGTATTACAAAGGTACAGAAATCTAATTACTAACATGAAAATCCATAATCTATTAAGCTTATAGTCTATTAAATAAAATGAGCAAGTTATGAAAATGAACACATGGTATTATTCACTTTAAGTTAAAAATAGGTATAGAAAAAAACATGGAAAGAACTACAACAAATGTCAGTGATTCTCTCTAGGTAAAGGGATGATGACTGATGTTTTAAAAACTTTTTTAGGCTTACATGCACTTTCTGTTTCTCTCAAATAAACACACTTTACTTGGATAATACAATGTTTTGTTTTGTTTTTTTTAAAGATTTTATTTATTTATTTGTCAGAGAGAGAGTGAGCAAGCACAGGCAGACAGAGTGGCAGGCAGAGGCAGAGGGAGAAGCAGGCTCCCCGCCGAGCAAGGAGCCCAATGTGGGACTCGATCCCAGGACGCTGGGATCATGACCTGAGCTGAAGGCAGCGGCTTAACCAACTGAGCCACCGAGGCGTCCCGGATAATACAATGTTTTAAAAGCATACCTGTTTGACAACCTCTCAACTCCCCCCTGCCCCCCGGGCTCTCCAGGGTTAGTACTCTTTACTCCCAACAGCTATATGGAAACCGAGTCAAAGGACTCACTCTCTGAATTAGTCTAATTGGAGCAAACACTCTGACCTGACTCACTAACCACCTCTCAGCACACCAGGCCCTGCGTCCACAAACAGGATTCACTAAGCTTGCTGAAATATGTGGACATTAACTTCCTGTTGCGTGTTCCAGCCTGGATCAAATCTGGGATCTCTCTAACCATCGCCCAGTTTGTAGTCTTCTAGGCTAATAATGATTTGCTACAGAAAGGCCAAAAACTATTAGAACCCACCTACCACAAATCCATGGGTTCAAATTAAAAATGGATTTTTTTTTATCGCTTAGTCATCTTTTATTCATTTCCTGAAGTCCTACCAAATTTTCCACATTTGTTGTTCCAGACGTAAGCCTGCAATCCCACTTACCTCTAACTCTCACTACTCATTTGGCCCCATCTCCTGATTGTACTAATGAGTGATGTTAAGGTCTCCTCGAGACCTCCAGGTAAGCTTATAACAAGGCTGAAATAAGGAAAAATAAAAACGTAACATTTGCAATCCATCACCTGCAAGACATCCCACTTTAAGGAAGCGCTTGTAACGGGGTGGCTGGAGGCTACACTAAAGCTAAGTCCATCAGGGTAACTAGAAAAGGACCTCGATCACCATCAGTACACCTAAGTGTATGACCTAGTTGCCGCATATAAAGCTAAGCTGACTGTAAGAAGCAGGAGTGTAATGAGTCTGAAGAACGTTACACATGAAGGCAGAGACTCTACAGGAATACAGGAAAGAACAAGAATCTGGCTGGCTACCTAGTTTTCTTTTGCACTGTTCAAAGGAACAAGCAATCTGGCTTCCAGTCTACTTAGTAGGAATATCCTTGAGCAGCGATCAGAAATCTGTGTATCTATACAGGCAGCCGAAATCTCTCCGAAGTCTTCAGCTTTAAACCCATTTTGCAAACTGCCTACTGGGTATTTCTACATGAATGTCCCATTTAGACACCCTCCATTTAGAGTTCTCAAAACTAGCAAGTGCAACATTAAATTCATTATCCTACGTGGCAAACCAGCTCCTCCCTCAACCATTCTCTGTCTTGAGAAATGGCCTTCAAGACCCAAATCTGGGACTATCCCTTGAATCTTCCCTTCCGCACCACCTTTATCCAATAGTCCCCATGCTCACCTGACCCTATCGTGTGTATGGCTTTCACTGTACCCGCTGCCGTCCCCACAGTCCACGCCATCACCCCCACTCCCCAGATTACTGCCACGCCCACCTGACTGGTGTTGCTGTTTTTTTGCTCCCCACCTTCCGGCCCGCTCTCTACCCTGTAGCCAGAGTGAACTTTCAGACTCCGGTTGTAACCTGCTCAAAACCATTCAAGAACCTCCCACTGTCCTTAGAATAAAGTCCAGACTTTTTACGTGGCTTATGGGTTATTTTGGTGAACTGGCACCTGCTTACTGCTCTCCAGTATCAGGTCTCATCAGACTTCCTGCCCAGCTGCCCCCATCCACCAAACTCTAGCCAACTTCATTTAGTTTCATGTACTTGCTCTGGGCTCTTCAGGGAACCTTGAGCGTCTACCCAGCCTGACTGAGAGCCCTATGAACTTGGGGACGTTTTGGTCCCGTTCACTACAAGAGCCAAATTTAGTAAGTTCTTACTTAATGTTTATAAATCAGTATTTGTTGATTCTGAGACATGCGTTCCCGGGCATACAGACATCTCTGACACGGACATCTGCCTCACATTCGACGGCATGCCGTGTTTATTGGCATTTCCTTGGCAGTGTACAAATTAAGTTTGTCTCACAAGGGATGGCTTCTTGGATTTGAGGATGGATGGTACTCACCACTAAGATCACTCAAGTACTTTCCTCTGCTGTAATGGTCCTGGCCCTTCCAAACTTCTGATGATAATTTAGCTTCTAACATAGATTTTTATTCAGGCAAAGAACATGCTGACCAAAGAAATAAGAGTTCTGAACCATCTGCCACTCAGCCTTTTCACTGTAAATTAATCAATCAGCAATTTCATCAATATGTCATTGAGACAATTTAACACAGATCGATCCCTCTGAGCCTGATCACTTGAGTGCACTGCCTCGTCCTGGAAGCTGAGACCCAGACTCTGGAATGGTGCGTTCTGCCCTCCTGATGTCCTTCATATCCCTCCATTTTATGACTTGCTACGTTAAATTATGTCAGAATCATTAAAATATGTGGTTCTGGAGCCAGGCTGCCTTGGACAAGTTATTTAATCTCTGAGCCTTAGTTTCCTCGTCTGATAAGCAAAGCTCACAGTAGTAGGCAACTGCGAGAAGTTGAAAATACAAGGAAAGTGCTCAGGGCAGTGTCTGGCACGCAGCAGACACCTGATGCGTTGTAGCGCTTCTGTGATCATGCTTAGGGTTATTACCACCACCGTCACTGTCCCTGGAGCAGAAGCTCCTCGAGGGCAAAAACCAGGTCTGAGTTCATCCAGGTACTTAGCGCTGTGCCTGGTATGAGGAAAATCAGCAATTACTCTCTGCAGAACTCACCCCACATCCACAACGTCCTGGAAAACCCTGGCGAGTGCTGGGGAGCCTCCCTAGACAGGGTCTGCCTCACTTCTCCTTGACTGCAAAGAAACAGCCCAATCAAGGGCAGTTCCTGCAATGGACTTCATCACCAAACAAAATACCTAAAGGTGGTTACTTCCAGCCTCAAAAGAGCTTTCTTCTTCAGGACTAACCCTTCTCTTTGTATTTTCCCAGGTACTCCCGTCATTCTTCTGTAACACCAAGGGACCAGAGACCCAAAGAGGCCACAGTGAATGGGAGAGCCAGGTATGTCCAACCCCACTGGCTGGCCACTTTCCCAATGTATCATGAGCAATATGAAAAGGCAGATGACAAATCATGGGAAAGTACCTTAATATTGGTGTGGAACGAGGTCCAGCATATGTAAATATATATAAAGAGGTATTAGAAACAAAACAAAACAATGGGACGCCTGGGTGGCTCAGTTGGTTGGGCGGCTGCCTTCAGCTCAGGTCATGATCCCAGTGTCCTGGGATCGAGATCTGCATCAGGCTCCTTGCTCGGCAGGGAGCCTGCTTCTCCCTCTGCCTCTGCCTGCCACTCTGCCTGTCTGTGCTTGCTCTCACTCTCTCCCTCTCTCTCTGACAAATAAATAAGTTAAAAAAAATTAAAAAAAAAAAAGAAACAAAACAAAACAAAAAGCCAAACACTGTAATGGCAAGGTGAACATGAAAAAGGCACAGGTGATTCCAGAAGGAAAATACACGGACACTCAGTAAGCGCAGGAGAGAACGTCCGATCTCACTTAGCAATGAATTAAATGCCAACAAACACAGTAAGAAACCATTTCCTACCTAGCAAACCAGCAAGGGTATTATTTAGCATTGGAAAGGGTTGGGGAGATGGGTACTTTCGTGCACAGGTGGTAATAGTGTATGTGGATGGCTATTTTGCAATATATACCACCAAGTCGTAAAAACGTGCGCCTCTCCTTGCCCTAATAATCCTTTCCAGGAATTCATCCTAAGTGAATCATCGTGGATGTGTTAACCACAAAGCTGTTTATCCAGTATTATCTGTAACAGTAGAAAAACTGGAAACAGGAATCATCTGAATGTCCAGTAGAGAACTGGATTTATAAAGTGGAAACAACGTCCTTTACTGTACCGGACTATTGTAAAGGAGATGCTGACTGTAGGAGGTAACGTATGTAAACCACTTAAGGTAGGGCCTGGCATATATGTGCATAATAAACGATGGCTATTATTACAGCAAATTTACCAGAAGGAATATTATACAACCATTAAAATGATACTGCCATTAATGACAAAATACAGTCAAAAGGAAAAGCCAGTTACAATAAAGACCCAATTTTTGTTTTATGTCTATCTACATTAATAAACATTTATGTATCGTATCTATTTATATGTGTTAAGAAACTACAGAATTTTCTTAAAATATATGCTGTTAAGAGTAATGGTCTTTCAGTGATGATCATTTTTGTTATTAACTTCCACATTTTCTAATATATTTTTTAGTAAGTATGTACTACTCTCTTAATGAGAAGGGTGTTAGGAGGCTATATTTCCTTGGAAGAAATAGGAAATACTGAGCTTGCCTATTTGGTCAAAGAAGAGTATTTAACATAAAATTTTATTCAACAAACACGTCAGTCACAAGATACTCTGGTTTCACATTATGGCCATTTCAGGGTCTACAGAGAGAAGGATGAAGGGGAAGGAAGGAAGAGAAAGAAAGGCAGAAGGAGAGAAGAGGGAACCAAGAGAAAGCCCCAGGAGAGGCGCAGAGAAGAGGAGGGCAGGACAGGGGTGTCAGGGCTCCTGGTTCCTTCCAATTTCCTGATGAGGCCAACACCTCGGGGGCGCCCACTGCGTCCCAAGCATCATGTGTGAAAGCGACACAACTTGCCTTCAGAAAAGCTTATTTTTCACCTAGTTCAACAGCTTCCTGCTTTACAACAAAAAACTGAATCCTAAAAGCGACTCGGAACTAAGAGCCTGTCCAAGAGCCACCAAGTTATAAGAGGAGAATTTGTTAATTACTCTGCTATATCCTGCTTTCCATCCACTTAGGCTTCCGAGTTCTCATTACTCTTTAGGGTGTAGTTGATTTCACTGAGCTCCTCTCACGACTCTTCATCCAGCATCTTGAAGGGACACCCCTGTTAAAAGGCACTCACAAATAAACCTTTTTTTTTTAATGAACAGAGGGATGAAAGCCCAATTTTTCAGGCTAATCAATCTGGATTTTTATACACCAGGTTTATTACAAGTCAAATTTGCCCTTAGAACCCATGTTTGCGGGGCGCCTGGGTGGCTCAGTGGGTTAAGCCACTGCCTTTGGCTCAGGTCATGATCTCAGGGTCCTGGGATCGAGCCCCACATCGGGCTCTCTACTCAGCAGGGAGCCTGCTTCCCTTCCACTCTCTGCCTGCGTCTCTGCCTACTTGTGATCTCTGTCTGTCAAATAAATAAATAATAAAATCTTAAAAAAAAAAAAAAAAGAACACGTTTGCACTTCAGTTTTCACGCGAACAGACTCACAGGCGATGGTCGACAAGTGCTAGAGATCCAGCGGCGCCGCCCTCAGATTCTTACCAGTGTGTGTCTTCATGTGCTCGTCGAAGTACTGCTTCATGTTGAAGTCCTTGCCACACCACTGGCACATGAACTGCTTGTGGCCGATGTGGATGCTCATGTGGGAGCGCAGCTGGTACTTGTACTGGAACCTCTCGTCACAGTTCTGCACGGGACACAGGGGGGACTCCTGAGGGCCAAGCACAGCAGCTTCCCTGGAGCCCCCCCTACAGAGCCTCCGAGATCAGGCTGCTCTTTCATCCTTCAAACAGAACCTGCTGTGGCAGCTCTGGCTCTGCTCTCTTTCTGCCGCTCCGTTATTCGTAAAAGGGGGATTTCCCCCAATAATTAGCACTGCAGTCACACCCAACTTCTCCGGATTCCTGAGGGAAGGAGAGTAACTCCTCGTGTGTCTCTCCTGGGCTCGAGCTCGTCTGAGAGGGTTGATGGCATGGTAACGATGACCCTCCTCTACCTGGCAGTGAGGGGACATGGGGTGCTCGGAGCGCGCGTCTGGAGGGCCTTACGCTTGTCCTACACACGCCTCTCCCGCACTGCTCGCCGCGAATACGTGAGCTTGCCCCGGGCCTGCGGGGGTGGGCAGTGTTCCTTACCTCGCATCTGAAGGGCTTCTCTCCAGAATGCTGCAAGGAGTGCACCTTGAGAGACATGCTGCGTTTGAATGATTTTCCACAGGTTTCGCATGTAAATGGCATGTCTTTCGTGTGTGCTGCAACACAGAACGCACTGTACTTAGAACAAGGCCCCCGAAGAGCCCAAGCCGGAAAAGACTCATGTCCCAGTGCAGGGGACTCATGCCATCTGGACTTTCTACACTTTAACCTGTGAGGCCTTAACAGCGACGTTCTGAAGAGAAACAGAAACAACAAGGCTGGAGCCTGTCCCAGGCCGGTCGCAGTTAGTTCTGACAAGTCGGAACAGGTTGAAGGAAGGCCCTTCCTCAGATCCTGCCCCATCCGAAGCATAAAACACACCAAAGAACAAGGACAAATTGTAGGTGTGAGAGAAAAGCAGCAGAAGAAACTTACCAACCATGTGTTTCCGCACATGAGCCATGGTATAGAATTTCTTCTCACAAATTTCACAGGAAAACTTCTTTTCCGCATATCCGTGGACGATCTTGATGTGCTCATGAAGGGACCAGAGTTTCTTGAATGATTTGTTACAGGAAACACACTGAGCAGGATAAATAGAAATAATCTTTATTTACAGGGACTTGCAGAAAGCCATCGCTGCCTACTGGCTGACGAAATGGGCGTGCTTGCGATTCGCGGCACGAGGCCCGAATCCAAACAGATGCCAGTCCTCCGAGGAGTCCAGATGTCAACACCAACATCTGTACGTTCTATTTTCCAAGACGCATCTTTTAGAGACGCTCTGGGAGTACGAAAACAACGGCCAAAAGCAAGACAAAAAAGAAATGGAAAGTTCTGCTAATGTAAAAGACTTGATTGCTTTCATCAAATTAATACAGTACCCGTGGAGAAGAACCAAGTTTTTAAAAATAAATGGATTACCCAGAGCAGCTGCCTCCTCTACACAGGTCACTATGCAGTTAACAGGTGTTCACCAGGGAATACAAACTAATTTTAAATGAGCACAAATAAAAGTGAAATAAAACACATATTAATGGTTATAGATCTGTGGAAGTAGAACAATGTTTCTGTACCTTAAAGAATGCATTTGAAGCCTTCCTTAACATGCATTATTGAGATTTTATTATATTTTCCCATATCTAATTTACTCTATGGAACACATCCCTCTGGCAGAATTTCCTGTAACTTCTCAGCCATCAGAGTCATCCTTCCCCTTCCCTGGTAGCCAGCCCCAGATCTTCTGTCCACGCATCTACAGGAAACAACGCAACAGTGCCTAGAGCTCCTTGTATCATGAATCAGTAATAGTCTGGGATATCAGGGATAAAGTGTATCAAAATAAAGTGCTTCTGGTTAAAGCAAAATGATACTAGAAAGTTCTGGGTAACCACCGACTTGGAGATATTTAGGGGAACAAGTTATCCACAGGAAATAAAAATCTCTGAATGTCAGTCACTTCAGGAAACAAGGACTCTGAGTGGAAAAAAAAAAAAAAATCAGCCTCGGGGCACCTGGGTGGCTCAGTGGGTTAAAGCCTTTGCCTTCGGCTCGGGTCATGATCCCAGGGTCCTAGGATCGAGTCCCACATCAGGCTCTCTGCTCTGCGGGGAGCCTGCTTCCTCCTCTCTCTCTGCCTGCCTTTCTGCCTACTTGTGAGCTCTGTCTGTCAAATAAATAAAATCTTAAAAAAAAAAAAAATCAGCCTCTGGTTGGACCCGCTCGTGAGGACAGACCTACCCCTACCAGCAGGCAGGGTTTCAGTTTTTCCTTGTTACTGGATCACCAGGATCATAAGGAGCCATATATGTATGAACAAAGCAGTATTCTTCAGGAATGTAAAGAGAGCTCTTTCAGCAGAATCCACAAAACCTGAATGTAAACTAAAGTGCCTTATGGTGAGCAACAGTGAGGAAAGTCACAGAATGAGGATGTATTAAATGTTTTCTTTCTGTAACTTAATAAAGCAAATTTAAGTTTAAAAAAATAAAAATAAAAACAAAAACCGGGCTGCCTGGGTGGCTCAGCCGTTAAGCAGCTGCCTTTGGCTCAGGTCATGATCCCAAAGTCCAGGGATCAGGCCCTGTGTCCAGCTCCTTGCCCAGCGGGAAGCCTGCTTCTCTTTCTCCCACTCCCCCTGCTTGTGTTACCTCTCTCGCTGTGTCTCTCTCTGTCAAATAAATAAATAAAATATTTTAAAAAACAAAAAAAACCCTGAAACCCCACAATATGGACATGGAGATACCCCTCTCATCATCAGGGCCCCAGTCTCACCCCTAGGGTGCAGCACTGCACCACACTCCCCTCGGCCTGAACTGTCACAACCAAGTCCTAACCAAGCAAGGGAGCGGGAGTTTCTGGAGGGTCTGGGCGCTGCGACTCAGCCTTTTTTTTTTAATTACCCAGCATGTAAGAGACCACGTCACAACTGACGAATCAAAAAGCAGTGAATTTTTAGCAAACATAATTTATACTGAAGAAATCGCTTTAAAGTAAAGCAACGATCTCAGCTGTTGATGAAAAGCGAGAGGTAAAGTGAGAAGGAAGGAGAGCACTCCAGCTCAGGCGCACTCCAAGAAACAAACCAAAGCAAAACAATTGCATTTTTCAAAAGAAGTTTGGCTTAAATACGGCACAACACGTGTATTTTACACATCTTACGGAGACAGTAATAGACTTACCTTTTATGAATATTCATTAACATGCATTCACAGGTATAAAGCAACGCAGCTCAACGTAATATAATTCACTCGACATCATATAATTAGCGCACCTCTTACCCTACCGCAATATAGTCCTTTCGAGACATCAGGCTGGTTTGAAAACCACATTCTGTTACCTTAATAATACCGCACAGAAGCATTACGTAACCCTAGCGCCAGGTGGGCAACATTTCCAACCAGCTCAGCCTCGGTTTAAAGTTTGCATACTCCCATGGGCTCAGCCTCTTGATAAATTTAATGTTGTCATCTCTCCACTGGTAAGAGCAACTCACTCCCGGAGATCTTCCATTTTCACCGGTCTGAGTCATTACGGTTTTTGTCCCCAGCCGCTGCACTAGAATCTGGCATCCTTTCAGACCTAGAGGGGGACCTCTCTCTATTCCTGACCTTCACTCAGTATCTCCCACCTTGACACAGAAGATGCCAGAATGAACTCTATATTACACGTCTCACGACAGTGAATCTCAGTGCAAAGCCGGTGTTGACTTTACCTCCCGGGCCATCAATCACCTACGACAGACTCCCCCTTCCAATGTACCTGCGTTCCCACTAGTCCAGCGTCAGGTAAATGCAATGCTTTTGAAAGAAAACGTTAAGTCTGGGTTTTCAAAAGACCCAAAGCAGGAGCTCTGAAAAAAGATAACATCGGTGACCACTGTCCCTTCAGCCTCTATGGTATTTATTCTCTTGGGCCGACGCCTGGTGCGTCTGAACAGCCAGGTGCTATCCTGGGAAGTTTGCCCTCTCGGTGGTGAAACCTACCTGAATATTTTTTTCACAGTCTGTTTGCTGGTGAAGGGACAGCTCACTTTCCAGGACAAACTTCTTGCCACACTTATCACAAATCTGCATGCGCCTGTGAGTAACGTTCATGTGCTTCTCCAGGTACCAGCGCGTATTAAACACCCTGGGGCACTTCTCACAGGTCAGAGTCTCTTTCTCTTCGCACTTCGCTTTCTGGACGGGCGCTCTGGGCTCCTTGGCGGCCCGCTTCTTACGCTTGGGCGGCTCTGCGCTCTTCCTCCTCCCTCTCGTAGTCCTGGGAGTCGGGGACGTGGTCGCCGCAGCCATGGAGCCGGCTCTCCTGGTCCTCCTTTGGGTGACGCCGGCCTTCGCCGCCGTCTTCTCCTTCTTCTTCTGCCTTCCGTTCTCTCCGTAGTCATTGCTGTCATCGGTGGCCTCTTCCTCGCTCTCCTCCTCCTCACTGCTTGTCTTAAGAACAGGAGTCTCTTTGGACTGAGAAGAGACACCCTTTTCCCCTTTAGATACATTTAATGTTTGATTATTAAGGTTTACCTCCACTATGATCTGCTCCCTTTTGTAAGAGACCTCTTCCTCCTCCTCCTCCTCCTCCTCCTCCGTGTCATCAGAATTCTCCCGGTCTTCTTTGACAGCGCGCACGTCAGACACTGCCCTTGGCTCCCTGAAATACGGCTGTTCCTCCTCTTCGTGGAGATGGGGCGTGCTCATCTTGGTGTCCACTAACACCGAGTAAGGGCTTCCGGACTCCCTTTTGTACACTTTGGTGGACAGGTCAAGTTCTTGGTTGGCACCATGATAAAAGGTAGGCGGCACTGGAGCACGACGGCCGTCTTCCTGTGCCATTCCTGCTGCAGGCACGGCGCAGCTGTCCCCCAGCCCCTGCCGAGAGCTGGCTGCGTGGCTCATGGGTCAGGGGCCCGAGGGAGGACGTAGTTCAGACTGTAGAGAAATCGCTTCAAAACAGGGTAATTATTAAGACTCCAATCTTTTTCCATCCACAGAGAATCACTCAAATGGGAAAAAAAAAAAAAAAAAAAAAAAGAGGTGTTCCTGGAGGCTATATGCAATTCTTCCAGTGCGGCAGCACCAAAGCGTAAGTCAGAAGGTTTGGTATGACGGCAAGAGCAGAGCACTAGTGACTTTTCTTTTGAGGAGAGCTACAGATGACTTGGGCCATCTTATCTACAAAGCAAAGCAAAGAGGAAAAAAGGTCAGATACCACGATTTCCTTCCCACAGCATGCACGTACATCATACGACACGGCTGAAAAGGACGCAACTCTTTACAGAGGCAATTCCTGATCCTTGCTTAAAGGGTTCAGCGCAGACCATCATTGCCTTACCCGGCTGCTGGTTTACTACATTCAACACCATTTTGTCAGAGTATAGACTGCAAGATAGCAGGAGTCCGTCTGTCCCACGCACTGAGCCACCCTTAGAGCTTAGCACAGTGCCAAGCCCTTTGTAGGTGCTCGGTACGAATCTGACGACAAAACGGACAGGTACTGTCACGTGGCATTCATTATGCTAGAGGCTACAGGACGCGCTGACATGGCAGAATATGTGGTCTCTGTCCACAGGAAGCCTATAGTCTTATCATCTAAACAGGTGTCCTAGGTGATCCACGCAAGAGCTTTCCGCTGGCTGGCTTTGTTTTCAACATCAGTCACCACCGTCCACCAGTTAGGGCTCAAAGAACCAAGCTGGCCGTGAGCTAGGCACTGTGGACCGGGGAGACACAACAGCTAGCCGACGTAACTACAGAAGAGACAGAGACCGTCCGGGGCCTGACGTGATGTATAATCTCGGGGCAGGTATTATTATAGATATTACTGGGTTCAGGTTCATCAGAGTAATTTCAAAGCTGCTAAGTAGTTTTAAGTTTGTCCCATGCATGGCTTCCTAAATCCATTCAAAAGCCGGGGAATTCTTCATGTGTCAGTTGCACAGAGGTCTAATAAATTCTAAGGAACAGTAACCATCTGGTTGATACAGTTCCAAGAAAAATGAAACCACCCATTAAATTAAAAAAAAAAAAAATAGAGAGAGAGAGCAGGGTGCCTAACTTGCTTTGTGCCATGGCTCACATGGCTGTTTGGCCAAAGACCTCATCCCGGAGTCATGACTAGCGCTGCGAGCACCTCCCCGGTCTAGCCTAGCCGACAGGAGGCAGGCAACCAGCACTCACTGAGGGCCTGCCACGTGCACCGGCAGGCAAAGGGGCCTCTCCTTAGTTCTACTTAACAGGTTTTTAAACTCATTTTTAATTTAATTTAATTTTTTTTTACCAAAGTAATCACTAAAAAAAAGAAAAGCGCACATCATTGTCCAAGTCGCGTACCCAGCAAGGTTTGTGACAAAGAGTAGCCGTCTGCCGACTCCACCCTATCTGATCCCATAGCCCAGAGATGAAAATGTTCAACTACTTTCGCCCCTCCTCCCCAGTATTTCCTTCCACAGTTCTTTTTTTTTTTTTCTTAAGATTTTTATTTATTTGACACAGAGAGAGATAGTGAGAGAAAGTGCACAAACAGCGGGGAGAGGCAGAGGGAAAGGGAGAAGCAGACCCCCGGCTGAGCAGGGATCCCGATGCGGGACTCGATCCCAGGACCTTGGGATCATGACCTGAGCTGAAGGCAGAGGCTTAGCTGACTGAGCCACCCAGGCGCCCCCTCCTTCCATATTCCTAAACATGATTATATTTCTATTTCTTGAGTTTTTTTCATTTTAAGATGTTACTGCTTGTCTCCTACTAATTTTTCTCACCTGATTGCCCCCAGTCCTCCCTCCATCCTCCTGTGATAGTTCTATCATAGCTCTTCGTTAAGTCAATACTTATTCTTACATTATGATGACTCTAATATGTGGTCCACAAATATTTTTGTCATTCCTCGTTACTATCTTCTGTTTTCTTCATCCTTATGGATTTGCCCTTTTAAAAAAGTGATTTGGGGCACCTGGGTAGCTCAGTTGGTTGAGTGTCCAACTCTTGGTTTTGGGTCGGGCCATGATCTCAGGGTCATGAGACCGTGCCCTGTGTCAGGCTCCGCGCTGTGTGTGGAGCCTGCTTGGGATTCTCTCTCTCTCTCTCTCTCTCTCCCCTGCCCTTCCCACTACTTCTACCTCCTCCTTATAAAGAATAAATTAAAAATAAAAAAAATTAAAAATAGGGGTGCCTGGGTGCCTCAGTGGATCAAATGTCTGCCTTAGGTTCAGGTCATGATCTCAGGGTTGTGGGATCGAGTCCCGCATCAGGCTCCTTGCTCCACGGGGAGACTGCTTCTCCCTCTGCCTGCTGTTCCCCCTGCCTGCACGCTCGCTTTCTGACAAATAAAATTTAAAAAAAATTAAAATAGAAAAATTAAGAAGTGATTTTATACTTTCATCTCAGTGAAAGTTCAGAAAGTCCTGGTGATAAACGCCGCCATGCTTTACTTGACATCTGTAGATATATTTGTACTTATTTGTATTTATAAACAAGGAACTCATGCCTCTAAGAGGCTAAATAATTTGTCTGATGTTACATATCTATTAAATGACAGAAGCAGTGCCCAACCCAGGCCTACCTGACTCCACAGCTCATGGTCTATTTCTACTCTGGCAAATGACATTCCAAAGTAACTTAAACTTGGTTGTCCCTATAACCACGTATCTTACTGCACATATCAAAATTTCCCGCCTCACACTTTCAGTAGGAAGATATCAGGGGCTTTCAATTCTACTTAGCCTTATTTTTGCCTGTGCCAAAACTTCTGACCCATGGAACTAATCTAAACTACTACAAATACCATTAAACTTACTCACATTAATTATCTCAAATTAAGCAAGGGAGGAGAGACAGTAAAATTCAATTAACCAGCAAAAGCTAGGAATTAAACAAAAAGCAGGAAGACAAAGAAAAATAATTGAGGGGAAATCCTCTGTGGTCATAATGAATGTGTTCTTCCCAAAGACCTCTGGGCTCTTAGCCTTGAGGGCACGTGGCAGGACTGCGCGTTCTGACCCTGTCCCCTCCCCGCAGCTGGGTGGGGCCGTGTGACTACTTCTGGACCGGAGTACCTCCTGAGCAGGAGGGGCGCGCAGGACAGGGCATTTTCTCACCAATGAGACCCTCTGGCTCTCTTCCCTCTGCGACAGGGACCACCCATCTTCAAGATGACAACTGCTGTCACTGCTCTCCACCCAGGTCCCAGAGTGACAAAAATAACCTATGGGCTATGCGAGGTACAGTGGATTTTTTTTTTTTCTTTTTCATTTAACTTTACCCAGAGTGTGTTTTTAAAACCTCTGAGATCGTATGTTGGTCAGTAGTGGCCTCTCCTAGCGGACACAGACAGAACCCAGGAGTCGGTGCTGCCTCATGCAGAAAACTCAAACACATGGCAAAGGCTTAGGGGCTGGTGAAAAGGGGCCAGGAAACGGGTACCGGAGGCTACCAGGACAGCAGCGGTGAAATTCTCGGGGAGACTATCCCCTATTTCTCTCAGAAGCTAGAGAGCTCGCGGCTCTAACAGGAAAATGCAGTGTGAAGGCAGCGTGTTGGTTACTACTGGCTCTACCCGACAAATCGGTACACGGAAAGGACGAATTCAGAAAAGAACTGACCGGTCAATAATCAGCATTAAAGGAGTTCAGAAAGTTAGCGATTTGTAGAGCTTAGAAGCAGATGCTTAATAAAAATAGCCAAGGTCTGGAGCTACAAATGCTGACTAGAATTTGGTCCTGCGGCAGGACCCAGCCGAAGATGTGCTTCCGCAGCCACGGGTAAAAACCGCCCAGTGGATTAAGGCGGCGCCCAGTAAAGTAGCTTTTCTCAAAGAGACAGGGGGAGGTTCTCTCACCAAAGCAGTTTCTTAGAGTATTTGGCTACAAAGCCCATTTCTCTAACGTGAATTAGTTCAAATGCTGTTAGGAAATGGGGAGATGATGTCAGTGTAACAGCAAAGTCCCGTCGGTTAATATGAGATTTCCCCCTGCAAGTTAATGTTTAGACGGATCAAGAGAAAGCTTTCTCACAATGAACAAGACAGCCTTAGCAATACATGAAGGCTGGGAGGAAAAAGCTGAACATCCTATTTCTGTACCTTCCTTTACCACAAGTAGTGGCTGGTTCACCTGCTTCATGAACCACTGATGCAAGCCCCGGGACTGGGGAGTGATCTGTGACCCCAGCACCATGTAGCTAACGGGATCTTCATGAATATGTACATGCATACATAGTACATGTGTCAGCTATCTCAGTCCTCAGCTAGACAGCACACACAGCATTACTAAGTGAAAAGTTAAAAAAAAAAAGAAAAAGTTTAAAAAAAGTTAAAAAATTACTAAGTAAAAAGGGCTCAATTCACAGGGGAATTCTCTACTTAATAAGTTAGAAAATAAGACTATTCTTTCTTTAAAAAAATTGCAGTTAGAGCGCTTTATTCTATTTTAAATGATGCACACATATATGCCTTCCCATATAAACCTGAGACTGGTGTCTCCCCACTGTCACAACCGGGGAAACTCACGGAGACATCAGCAAACCACACACATAGGACATGCAGTCTAACTGTTCACTCTGAAACACACATGGGCTTTCTGCCCACATTCTACTTTCTTCATTCCATCTTGGCACCTTTTCCCTTATCTCAGTTTTGATGATAATCTTCCTTTAATCTCCTTCCAGAAGATTTAAACTATCTCCTAAGAGCACAATCGAGTAACCTGTACAAAACCAAAAGCACATTAGGGAAATCAGAACATTCCATGTTTCATTATCCGACTCCTAATGTGTACCCTCAGTTCTAACTTACTTATTACAGCTCATCTTAACATCATTTTTCAGAATACTCTCTAGGTGAATACACGAGCTCAAAGAACCTGAAAGTAGACAGAAGCAGCAAATAAGAAATAACCCTCACTGGTATCTGAAGTTGTTCAAATCCATTTCTCTTTGGTATTAAGTTCTTAGAGATCATTTTCTCCTGCTTCTTAAAATAAATTCCAAACTGAAGCAGGTCATTCCTTAGTGGCTTGCTATATTAACGTTACACAACTTGGGAAAAAAACTGACATGTTTGTTAAGGGGTATACAAATTAAGAAGCGACCGGGCCTGGCACTCTACATGCCTGACCAGCTACTGGGAAGAAAATATAATCTTAAGAAAAAAATTAGGGGCGCCTGGGTGGCTCAGTGGGTTAAGCTTCTGACTTCGGCTCAGGTCATGATCCCAGGGTCCTGGGATCGAGCCCCGCGTTGGGCTCCCTGCTGAGCAGGGAGTCTGCTTCTCCCTCTGCCCTTCCCTCTGCTCATGCTCTCTCTCTCTCTCTCTCTCTCAGATTAATAGATAAAAATCTTTAAAATAAATAAGTAAATCTTAGAAAAAGAAAAAAAACTAGAAAATATAATAGCATGTTATAGATAATAGTAAAGTACAACTTCCGGAAAGCGCTTCTTTCTCATGCCATTTTTTTCCCCCAACGTGGACAAATAAGTTTACACAGTCTTCCAGAATGTATATTTACATTTAGTCTTAAAAGAAAAACAATTTTGTTCCCTGGAACATTTTAATAGTTAATTTTTGACAAGTCCAGCAGTTTTCTTTCTATTAAAATATACCTATCCATCCTCCTTGTACATTAAGAAGATTGTATTTGGGGTGAGTCTCCTCCCATTATAAGGACAGCTCTGTAAAGCTTATCACTCTGCTGCCTATGCTCATCTCACTTCACCAGGCTGTTTGCCAAGCTCGAAATACTCGTGCACGGCCAGACCGCGGTCCTGCTGAGGGCAGAGATTTCCAAAGTGCACAACTGTCCATGAGGATCAGGCCAGAAGTACAACTACCAAGAGAAGGAAAGGAACAAGGAAGGAAAGAGAAGTGCAAAAATCCCCCCAAAAAGATCCACTAGGAAGAAGGGGCAGGATGACAGCTGGGTCTGTGATAATAATGGCCTGATACTTTACTCAAAGCTTTACAGCTTTTGCAGAAGGCTACTCACTTCTTTCTTTTTTTTTTTTAGTAACTTTTTTTTTTTAAGATTTTATTTATTTATTTGAGACAGAGAGAGAGATCGCAAGTAGGCAGAGAGGCAGGCAGAGAGAGAGGAGGAAGCAGGCTCCCCGCAGAGCAGAGAGCCTGATGTGTGGCTCGATTCCAGCACCCTGGGATCATGACCTGAGCCGAAGGCAGAGGCCTAACCCACTGAGCCACCAAGGTGCTCCTACTCACTTCTTTCTTATTAGGAAAGTATGTTAGTGACACATTTGCAAGTAACAACTAATCTCAAAGTCTTTGGACAGTCACATTTAACAACTACTATACACTCAAGTAAAAAAAAAAAGTAGAAATCTGAAAGGTGAGTAGAGAAAAATCACATCTAGTTGGAGAAATTGGGAAAAGTCCGTGAAGGGCAGTGTATTTCAGAAAAGCGTGAAGGGCAAATATATATATGTATATATATGTATGTATATGTGTATATATATATGTATATATATGTATATGAAGGGCAAATGTATATATGTATATGTATATATATGTAATAAAGTAAACACACAAGCAAGATAAAATAATTTAAAAATAAATTTAAAAAGTTGAAGTAGGAAAGATAATACTGGGAATTAAGATAAAATCAGCACAAATTTTATACTAAATAATCTACCAGTACTGACAAAAACAAAAATTCAAGTATCTGAATTATAATAAAAATTTTTAAAAAGATTATTTATTTGACAGAGATATATCAGGCTTCCCACCGAGCAGGGAGCCCGATGCAGGGCTCAATCCCAGGACCCTGGGATCGTGACCTGAGCTGAAGGCAGATGCTTAACGACTGAGCCACGCCAGCACCCTAATTTAAAAATTTTTTTAAAAGAATGTGTTCCTTGGGGCGCCTGGGTGGCTCAGTGGGTTAAGCCTCTGCCTTCGGCTCAGGTCATGATCTCAGGGTCCTGGGATCGAGCCCCACATCGGGCTCTCTGCTCAGTGGGGAGTCTGCTTCCCCCTCTCTCTCTGCCTGCCTCTCTGCCTACTTGTGATCTCTCTGTCAAATAAATAAATAAAATCTTAAAAAAAAAAAGAATGTGTTCCTTATGAAATAATTATTTCACTTCTCTACCTGGTAATTAAGGAGTTTAAAACTCATATACACATTAAAATCTTAATTTTTTTAAAGATTTGAGAGAGAAAAAGAGAGTGAGTGATTGGGGCGTGAGGGGCAGAGGGAAAAGGTGAGAGAAAACCTTCAAGAGGATTGCCTGTAGAGTGCGGAGCCTGACCTGGGACTGAATCCCAGGATCCTGAGATCATGACCTGAGCTGAAATCAAGAGTCAACTACTTAACCAACTGAGCCACCCGGGTGCCCCTAACTTTTTTTTTTTTTTTTAAGATTTTATTTATTTATTTGAGAGGAGGAGAGGTGGAGGGAGAGGGAGAAGCAGACTCCCTGCTGAGCAGGATGCAGAACTCGGTGACCCCGGGACCATGACCTGAGCCAGAGGCAGACAGTTAACCGAATGAGCCACCCAGGCGCCCCTAAGTTTTTTCTTAATACAGCAGGTTGTACTTGTCTGAAATGAATGAAATCTCACTGTGTCCTTGTCTTTTTCTTAAAAAGAGCCTCTAAGACTAAGACAACTTTCAAGATACCGACACTGGAAATCTGACTACTTAAGGTCCTAAACTGCTCCGTAATTTTAACAAGTACAGTAAGAATCACTCAGACCTCTCTGATCTCGTTCTTGTATAGAAAATGAGCTATATTATTCTGGCAAAGAATGTGCGACCAAACAGGCTTAACGATGGGACCAATAACTATAGTAACTATAGTTCATTTTTCAGCCCAAGTTCTGGTAATGTCAACCCTTAAATTTTACTGATCTGTACCTCAGTCTGCCAAGTTGAAAAGTGGGAGCCAAGAAAACCAACTGCCAAACCGGGAGCTCAGTAAACCGTACTCTCTGATGTGCCAAGTGCATACGGCAGTGGTGGTAATAATTTGCATTTACATGATACCACGCAGTCTGCACAGAGCACATCTACCACACATCTGTTAAACATTTATTAAGTGCCTACTATGTGTTCGGCATTGTAGGAGCTGGAGCCATCAAGGTGTGCACAGGTCTAACGAGGGAGGCAGACACAAAAACCAGCAATCACAGCAGTGTAGTCAGGACCACTACTGAAGAGCACAGCCCAGGGGTGAAGGGCATACACTGGAGCCCGACCACCAGCCCTGGAAATCTGGCTCAGACACGTACCAGAGCTAGGTGGCCTTGGGCAAATTATTTAAACTCTCTATGCCTCATTTTCTGCATCTGTAAAATGGGGATAATAATTGTGTCTGCCTCATGGTGTGTTACTGGGATTAAATGACTGGTAAGTATAAATGCTCACAAGAGCACTGTTAGGTTTCTTCATTAAACACACTTGCCTCTACATATCAGGTACAGACGTGGGGCGGAAAACGGAGAACGGAAGACTGGCGTAAAAGGTGGCAAGAGCTATCAGAGGAAGTTTCACAGATGAGCTAAAGCTGGATGGAGCTGGTTTTGAAGGACAAGCAGAAGTCAGAGAGATGGAGAAGGGAAGTAGGCAAGTTGCATGCAAGAAACTCAACATGAAAAAGACAGGAATGAAACCACATGGGGTTTTGTTTATCTCGCTTAAGCATCACCCCCGCCCTACAAAGACTTGGGACTGTTGTTCCTATTTCAAAGCTGAGGCTCAGTTTGTTAACTTTGCCCCTGTCATTGCTGGTTAAGTGTTGGAGTAAGGGCTGGAATTCTGGTTTTTTAACTCCTTGTCCTAGTTTACCAACCATCTTCTATTGAGCTAACATAGTAAATAACAATTACTTCAAACGATCTACTGAGGCCTTGAACAGAAAAATATCTCTAATGACACAAAGTAAAAAAATTCTAGACTAGGGTTCAAGGGTCTAAATTTTAACCTTAGCTAGTGAATGCCCACCTCCCTCCACAACGCCTGGAATGTTGGATTAATTCACATTGGTGGGGGGGGGGCGCCTGGGTGGCCCAGTTGGTTAAGCATCTGACTGCGGTTCAGCTCATGATCTCGGGGGTCCTGGGATGGAGCCCTCCCTCGGGCTCCGCCATCAGCAGGGACCCAGTTTGTCCCTCTGTCTTGGCCCCTGCTGTATTCGTTCTCTCTCTCTCTCTCTCTCTCATAAATAAATAAATCTTAAATGAAATTCACATGGATACATTTCAGTTTCCAGAGTGAGTCATGGCATTTGTGTTTCACAGTAACCGGTCTGACCAAGTAAAGATTTAAATTATGTTTCTGTTCATTTTCTTGCAACAAAATTGTTAATTTTCAACGGATGAAACCTAAATAAAATCTGTGGACTTTAACTCGGGGTGTAAAGTGCAAGCACAGATACAAAATTTACGTGAGAAAAGTTGTCACAAGATAAAACGTCCTTCATTCCCAAGGGTGAGCACAAAATCAACCTGGGTTGCACTAGAAAAGCTACCAACACAACACGTGGGAGTCAACTCTACAACAAGCAAAACCTCAGATGGCACACATCACTGAGCCATATTTTAGATAAATATTATAAAATGTTCTCAGATGCCTATACTTTATATGGCTGAAAAATACAACTAATTTTAATGCAATCTCACCTAATACAATTTCATACAATTATTTTTTTTAAGCAGTCCATCTAATCCATTATCTATAAGAAATGGAACCGAGAAATGCCTGTCACCTTCAGTTTTAGACAAAGCTATTATAAAAATAGAATTCCACTGTAGTTTTTTTTATACATGCATTTAAATGAGACTGCCATTGTGTTTCCTCAGTAATACATAGGAGAAGCTAGGAAGAAGAGGACAAAGAGGTACTCCTCCTAAGGTACTACCTAATTACCTTCAAGCATCAACAGTCCCCACATTTCCATAGAAGACAATAAAAACGAACACGCATTACTCATCACAGTGGCTTAAGCAACCTTAACTTCCCCCCCTAATCCCCTAGGACCAAAGAAGAAATCAAATACTTAAGTAGGCTACACTGCTGGGCCTCCATGATCACGGGGTATATTCAGGACACCTTTCCATTATTCAATTCACAAACGTCATCTACAGATAGGAGAATATAATTTAAACAAAGGAGTTCTTTTTAAAAGAAGAGTAAGAATTTTGTATTACTACTACCTTTTCCATTAAAATCTGACAAAGTCCTGGCTGCAGGAACGCTCAGATGAAATTCTATGCCCTTAAAAACAGTCAGAACATACTCACGAGATACATAATCTTGGAAAGTCTCAGTCTGGCCTTGACCGAAGTTGCTTTATGGAATGCAACTAGTTAATGCACTAGTCTGTTTTCAGAATGGCTATCTACGTGAGTACCCTGATCATTATTTACTGATACTTTGCTCATTAGCTTTATTAAGAAAAACCGGAGACTTAAAAGGCCTTATGAATCTTTCACACTGTGGCTACCTGTAATGTAAGCCATTAGGAGAGGCCTATCTATATGTCAATTGACAAGATCATCATGAATATGAATAAAAAATTCATTCAGAAAATGACAATGACTGAGAAAGGCCCTCATTACACTCTTATATTTTACAGAAATAAAAATCACAAATATTTCAGACATGTAAACAACATCAGGATGCTATAATTTACATATTAGACCTACCAAAAGACTGTTACTGTTTTCTAATTAACAGAAAATTTTTTACACTTCAAAAATTAACACTTGGAGGGTGCCTGGGTGGCTTAGTCAGTTAAGCTTCTGACTTTCACTCAGGTTATGATCCCAGGGTCTTGGAACAGAGCCCTGAGTCTGGCTCCCTGCTAAGAAGGGAGTCTGCTTTTCCTTCTCCCTCTGTCTCTCCTCCTGCTCATGCCCTCGCGCTCCCTCAAATAAATAAATAAAATCTTAAAAAAAAAAATTAACACTTGGAAAAAAAGTTTAAAAGAGTCTTCAGCCAGCAAAAATATGTGACAGCAGGGACGCCTGGGTGGCTCAGTTGGTTGGACAACTGTCTTCAGCTCAGGTCATGATCCCGGAGTCCCGGGATCGAGTCCCGCATCGGGCTCCCAGCTCCATCGGGAGTCTGCTTCTCCCTCTGACCTTCTCCTTGCTCATGCTCTCTCTCACTGCCTCTTTCTCAAATAAATAAATAAAATCTTTAAAAAAAAAAAAATGTGACAGCAGATGAGAAGGTTTAACACAAACCTTAACCCACCCAAAACATGGCCAATGGGAAAGGACAAATGCTAACATACTGCCGCCTTTTCCTTCCCATAAGTCTGTGCGTTACTCTTCTTAGCAGCAATTCTTGAACTTTCGAGAATCTTTGGAAAATTAAAAATCTTCTCCCCCAGAAAAATGAACACACAAAATTTTACACGCAATTTCAAGGAGTTTGCCTATTTCCAGAAACCCATCCATGGAACCTTTAGGGATCCCAAAACCCCAAGCTAAGGCCTCATATCAGAGAGCAGATTTTGCTCTTCCTTATTTGTAATGTATATTTAAATGAAGTTTATAAATTAAGTTTTTCTCCTCTTCCTATTCTCCGTCCTCTCAATCTCTACAGCACATCCATGATCACAAGTGAATTAACAGTTGAATGAGAAAACAGTGATGAATAACATTAAATGTAAAATAAAAGATCTTGTATGAACCCCAATATACTAATTAACCAGGTCTAAGCCATTGGACAAGGCAATTGATTTCACCTAATTCCCCCCTGTAAAACTAGAATAACAGTACCCACACTGATATCATCTGATAACAGGCAAAGCTCCCAGTAGTTGAGGGAGGGGTTCACTGCTGGCTCCTTTCTCCTTCTTATTTGAGAAACTCTTTTTTAAAGAAGTTACAAATTATGGGTGGCAGAGCAGAGACTTACGTAATTTTAGGGTTTGTTGCACCCATTTTTCCATAGTGAACATGACGTAATGAAGATGAAAAAAGGCAGAAGATAGGGAAGGGAAAGTAAGTTTGAAAAATGAAATGGGCAGGGCCGCCCAGTTGGCTCAATCCCTTAAATGTCCAACTCTTTATTTCAGCTGAGGTCATGCATGATCTCAGGGTTGTGAGATCGAGCCCAGCAACGGGCTCTGCACTGAGCATGGAGCCGATTAATATTCTCTCTCTCCCTCTCCCTCTGCCCCCCATTCACTCTTTCTCTTTCCTGCCCTATAAATAAATATATAGAATGAAATGGGCTAAAAAGACACACGAAAAGATGCTCAACATCACTCATCATCAGGGAAATGCAAATCAAAACCACAATGAGAGATCACCTCACACCTGTCAAAAGCACTAAAATCAAAAACACAGGAAACAACAAGTGTTGGCGGCGATGTGGAAAGAAAGGAACCCTTGTGCACTGCTGAGAATATGTGCTGGGAATATGAACTGGTGTAGCCACTGTGGAAAACAGTGTGACAGTTCCTCAAAAAGTTAAACATAGAGTTACCATATGACCCAGCGATTTCACTCTTAGGTACATGCTCAAGAGAACTGAAAATAAATGTTCATACAAAATTTGCATACAAATGTTCATAGCATTACTCATAATGGCCCCAAATGGAATGCATGAGTAAAATGGGTATCCATACAACAGAATATTATCAAAAAAAGGAATGAAGTACTGGTACAGAGTACAACATAGTGAATCTTGAAAACATTATGCTAAATGAGAAAAGCCAGACCCAAAAGGCTACATGTTGTATGCTTCCATTTCTATGAAATGGTCAGAATAAGCAAATGCATGGAGACAGGGGTAGGCAGGAGAGGGTGGCTAATGGCTTCCAGGTTTCCTTTCGGGGGAATAAACATGTTTTGGAATTAGACACTGGTGGTGGTTGCACAACCTTGTGAATATACTAAAAACTACAGAACTGTACATTTTTAAAATGCGAGTTATGTGGTAGATGAATTCTATCTCAGTAAAAACAGAGAAAACAAAATAGGCCATCCAGACACTGACAGTCTCAAGGTGGTCTGAAAAAATAAGATTATCTGAAAATTATGACAGTTTACATAAAAATGACATTACTGGATGGTGAGGCAGGCCAGAAACTCAGAGCCGGGCTCTAACAGCAGGGATACAGTGACACTGAGCCGAACGGCGACCGTGCTCCACACGGCGAGCCGGGCTCCTCTGTACCGCTGGCCAGGCTCCGTCACCTTGCCAGCCCTGGGTTCCTGCACCCATACAGTTCAGGGGCTCCCTTCCAGCACTGACATTTACTGTTTGTGTTATTTGTTTCCATTCTTTTGCCGAATTTATCTGCTCACCTACTGCCACACAGTCCTTCCCAACCTTTTCAACAAGAAGGGCTGTCATACACTCCCCTCTCCACCCCCCGCTCCCCTGTCACATTCCCAGAGAGCACTGCTTTTAAAATATTGTCTCGGAATTTGCATTTAGATCATACTTATTTCTTACTAACCAAATATTTAAAAAAAACAACAACAACAGCCATCTAACTTTTTGGTTAGACTGTCCAGCTTTATACCATAATTTCAATTTGACTTTTGAACATTAAAATGAGCTTATTGGGGTGCCTGGGCAGCTCAGTCAGTTAAGTGTCTGCCTCTGGCTCAGGTCATGATCTCAGGGTCCTGGGATCGAGCCTTGTGTTGGGCTCCCTGCTCAGTGGGGAGTCTGTTTCTCCCTCTCCCTGTGTCCCTCACCCTGCTCGTGCTTGCCCTCTCTCTCAAATAAATAAATAAAAGCTTTAAAATCAGCTTATGAATCTCAGGTTGGGGATGCCCAGATTAAGGGAATATATTATGTATGGTCTTGAAATAAATATGATACAAATGAGATCAAGCCCACAACCTTACCCATGGTACAGGCTAGGTTTTTCCAAAAACAGTTTTTCCAGAACTGGGTCCACCACACTTTCTCAGGGGGGAGAGACATGACCACACTTAACACCATTCCTTGGATGATTCTATTCAGTCCTTTGCCTTAGTAAGAAAGCATTTAAGGCAAGATGCCCAACAGGATGTGGAAGAAATCCATGAAGCCTCAGATACTAGCCAATATCCATGACTGCCTTTTCCTTTTTTTAATGGTCCTTTTTTTTTTTTTTAAACATACCATGCAAGCTGAAAGAAATAAGACCAGGTGACCATGCCACAACTATGTCAAAACTAAAGGCAAAAGCAATGGCACTGAGCACAACTTTACTCAGTAGAGGTGCTCCACACTGGATGCTGGCAAACGGACCCAATGGATCCTCTCTCCCTTTTGGAAATAGAGATGAGCAGAGAGAAGTGGGTGACTAGGGCTGGGGCTGTGACACTCACAACACTGAGTTACGGTTATGAATCTCACATGACTATACATCCAGCATCTCACAGTCTTGGAAGTGACGGGACTCTGTTTAATAACCCTGTTATTCAAACACAAGGTTTATTTATGAAAGCCCAGATCTCCTTTTTTTCCTCCAAAGAGAGAAATAGCTTTTGATTTTTTTTCTGATTACAAAGGTGACATTTACAATTAAAAGGGGTTTATACATTAAGCATTTTTTAAAAGATTTATTTATTTATTTCAGAGAAAGAGAAAGAGAGTCAGGGGAGGGGCAGAGGAAAAGAGTCTCACACAGACTCAGTGCTGACCGTGGAGCTCTATGCAGAGCTTGATCTCATGACCCTGAGATCACGACCTGAGCCAAAACCAAGAGCCGATGCTTAACCGAATGTGCTGCCCAGGGGACCCCATGAAGCATTTTCTGTCCAATTCTCACACTCTACTTGTTATTCATGAGCTTTGACATATAAAGCACCAAGAATCTAATATAAGAAGATATTAACCACTTATTCTTTCAAATAATTACTGTGTTGGCCTTAATCTTCACTTAAAATGTGTTTGGAGAGAAGCAACAATACAGAAAAAATAAGTCACAATTGCCAAATAAAACAAATGCTATTTCTTTTAAAGGTGCCATACAATTATTTAAAAGGGCAAGAAAGATGCCGGATGCACAGGCTATGGAAGGCCCTGCGCAGGGCATGAGAGCTGAGCTAGGTCCTGACAAATGGGAGGGATCTGAAAAGGCAGAGGGGAAATTAAAAGGCAGGTGGAGGAGAGGGCTCTGTGAGTGAAGCTGTCATCAGGAATAAGCAGAATATATTCCACGGGGTGATGAAGACAAAGGCCTAGCCAAAGGAGTCTGGCCGGCGATTAGGAGGTGAAAGCGTTGTAAATACAGAGCAGAGACAGAAAATGGAGGGCTCTGACTGCAGGGCTGAGAAAAACACGCAACACCAAAGGCAGATGGGCAAAAAAGGAGAAGTCAACAGAATTTGCTTATTAGATGTGATGGATAAAGAAAAAACTCGAACAAAGATGATGTACATAATTTAAATTTCCATTCCTACAGCTAAGAGGAAAACACAGGTGGGAGAGGCGAAACGAAAAATATAAATGAGACAAGCAGCCTCAAATTCAAAGAGAACATCTCTTTCACACAGTGACTAGAGAAGCCTTTTGCTAAATACTGCTAAATTCCTTTACAGTGACAACCACTGCTGAAAAATTAAGGTCAAACCTCCTTCAAGGGTAGACCCCTCACCTTACCTCTCTAATCTCATGTCCCTCCACATCCCCACACAAACCCTATGTACCAGCTTTAGGGTCTACTCAGAGTTCCCTGAGCATCCTAGAATTTCTCTAAGCCGGCCATTAGTGTAGCCTGCCTCATCAGCCAAGAATGCCCTTATCTCCCTCCCCAAAAAGTGAACCTAACTTTTCAATGTTCAGTTCAAACACTACTTATTGTTCCTGAAATTCCCAGCCCTATTACTTCTCCTGTATTTGTAACTACTACCTCTAGTATCATTATTCACTCTATTTTGTATAACAATTGTTTACATGTCCATATTCCCATTGCCAGTGATTGGTGTAGAGGCAGGCCCATGATCAAGTCTTGGTTAGGGAGATTAATATGGAAGTCAGCTGGGAGGCTTCTGAGAAAGACTTCCAATCTCTTAAAAGGCAAAAGAAAGCAATAACCACCCCCCTGCTGGATGCCCTCTTGTCTGGATATGATAACTAGAATGGAACTGCCATTTTGCACACATGATGGGAGACAGCCAAAGGACAAAGTAGACATCTCCAAGACAGCAGAGGAGAAAGGCAGAAAGAACGTGGGTCCTTGATGATGTCACTAAACCAGACTTTAACCAATCCTAGACCGAGGCTTCTTGCTATTTGTCATGATACATTTCCCCTATTTTGAGATTATTTTGAATTGGATTTTCTATCAGTTGAAAATGAAAGCCTCCTACTTGATACAGTCACATTTAAGACACAAACTAGACATCTAAGTACAGCTGTCAAGTAATCAGTTGGCTAGAAGAGTGTGGAGATCAAGGGGAAGTCAGGCCTGGAAGTGAATATTTGGGAGACAGCGGCATACGGAAAGAATTTAAATTTGGGGGCTGGGACAACAGGGTAAGTAAAGAAGAGAAAGGCCTCTGGGGCACCCTCAGGGCAGAGGAGAACAAGCCAACAAAGAGAAGAGAAATGAACACAGAGGAAAAAGGAAACACTAAACTGCAGGGCACAGAAAGCAGGATATAAACACATTTTCTCAAGAAAGAAGAACTGGTCAGCTGTAGCAAATGCTGCACAGCGCTGAGTAAGACAGAGAAAACTGACCACTGAATTTAGTGGCTTAGTCGTTCCCTCACCTGCAGGCCCCCTTGTCCTTCGGGAAGCTTCAAGTTCCCTGAAAAACCAGCAGTCTTGAGTTAAGTACAATACTGGCTCAGGGCTCAGGTTTGGGCTGGGTTCTGGAGCTCTAACTCCCTAGTGGGGAGTGGGGCCTCCTCAACCAGCGGGAGAGGGTGTGACCAGGGGGGAATGGAAGCTGAGGAAAAGAAGCCAGAGGAGTGGAGTCAAAAGAAGGAAAAGGTCTGAGTTTGGTTTTTGAAAGATGGGAGAGACCCTGAGTGTATTTGAATGCTAATGGGAAGGACCACCTCTTGGCACAAAGAATCCATCACAAGAAAACATTCTGCAGTTCATTATAGTGGAAGGTTAGTTCGTCAGGCTTTTAAAAAATTATTTATCAGAGGAAAAGTATAATAAAGCCACAATCTTAAGCTCTACCTCAATTCAGAACCTATCAACCCAAAGAAAAAAGATGGTATGTTACAAAAAGTAGTAATAGTAAAGAGTAAATGAAAAGCACCTAATTTTCTCTTGGTTATACTATAAAGATGGTCCTAACATTAAAACACAAACTCTAAGTACTAAACCACAAAGGTATCAAAAGCGAAGGAAAGCTGTTATATAGTTACCTAAAACCATTTGGCATACTGTCCTAAAACACTGTCTGCCTTCAATACTTTCTCAAATCTTAAGAATTTTTTTCTTTGGGTCTTACTGAAGAAATGTGTTGTCTGGAGATAAGCTTTCTATACACTTGTGTACAACAACCGCATAAGAAAATATTAAAACATTTTTTATGTTCACTTCAGGAAATTTTTAAATTTAAAACCACTCCAAGTTAAAATATGACCACTTCAAAGAATACGGGATAATCTCAAAGTTGAGACCAAAACAGCTTTTGATACAAACCACTTGCATGTTACAGAAACAGTAACCTAGTTTCATTTTGAGTGTAGTGTTTGTTGCCCTCAAGGGACTGGCAACTTTCGAGCAAGTTTTTTTCATTAAATGCCAGATAAAAGGTAAAGTATAAGGGGGAAAATTTCAGTACATATTCATGCGACAACTCATCTTAACTCTTCAGGTTAAGGAAAGAAAGGCCCAATCACTATGAACACACACACACACACACCCCATACCCACAAACCTCTCTTAGTTACTGGTGACACAACACTAAAATTTTAACTCCAGGCTAACCTACAGAACATGTAGCAATTTAACAATTTGCTTGTTAGGAAGGGGAAAAAAACCCAAAAAACAAAAACACGCTCAGCATCACACAAAATTATTCTTGGCTATTTGCTTTCTGGCCCAAGAACTGGTCAGTAATAACCTGAGCAGGAAAAGCTGATGGAAGATGTTCAAATCCAAGTTATTTTTCCCACACAGAATTCTTAATTACCTTTTGCCAAAAAAATGGTTCTCTATATTGAATTGTCAATGACTGTGCATGTTTCAATAAGACAAAAATCCCAAACATCCAGGTTTCTGGATGAACAACCTGTTTTTTGTTTTTGTTTGTTTTTTTTCCCCCCCCAGGACCGGCTTTATTGCAAGCACCCTCGGGCGAGGTTCCGCGACTCTGGGGGAAAGTGTCGGGAAGTCGAGAGTGAAGCAAAGAGGTAAGGGCTTATATGGGGTTCTGCTGGTGAAGTCCGAAGAGGAGGTACTGAGACCTGAACAACCTGTTTTAAGACACTATCTGCTCAGGGGCGCCTGGGTGGCTCAGTGGGTTAAAGCCTCTGCCTTCGGCTCAGGTCATGATGTCAGGGTCCTGGGATCGAGTCCTCAGCAGGGAGCCTGCGTCCCTCTCTCTCTCTCTGCCTGCCTCTCTGCCTACTTGTGATCTCTGTCAAATAAATAAATAAAATCTTAAAAAAAAAAACACTATCTGCTCATAAACTTCAGAGAAGTTACTTTTAAGGTATGAAATAAATTAATTAGTAACAATACACACTTTGGAGATTTATATTTTAACTGCACTGGGATGTCTAAAAAATGAGCCTATGAACAGCAAAGGCACCGAGCTCAAGAGGAAGTGAACAGACTCTTGGCTTGTAGACAAATGAGTAGGTGGAGGAAACATTTATGTGGGGAGGATGATTTTTATATAATGTTTCTTAATCTAAGGAAAACCACAGCTCTTCACAATATATGTGCTATAAATAGATGTATTAAAAAACCTGAACAAACATTTATTTGCTCACTTGTTTTGTTTTCTAAATAACTTTTGTCATTACTCAAATCCAATGAATGGTCAAGATCACCAAGCCAACATGACCAAGCAGGCTGCCCAATCAGAGGCCTAAGGACATATGACTAAATTTAATTCCCCTTCATCTATTTATGTTGGAGAAAACATTTCAGTCAGTAACGTGGACTCTGACTCCACATATACTGCCCTTACCACAATCAAATATTTTTTTTTTTACAATCAAATAATTTTCACAATGCAAATATCCTATCCCTACTTTTGGCAATTTCTTTAAGAAATGTGGCTAGAGCGACCAAAGCTAGTTCTGATCACAGAAACATTGTTCAAGCAATCACTCCCTCCTTCCTCAGCTCCTCCCCCCGAAGAAACCACATTTATCTAAGAGTCGCAAAGTTCCTGTCAGATAAGTACTAGTCTCTTTTATAAATGGAGGAAACTAAGGCCCGCTGGCTAAAAGGTGAGTCAGAGGGATTCTGAAAGAATGAGAACAATATGTAACTTCTCTGCTCTTTTCTCCCTTAAAATCCAACCAGAAGACAGATGACCTTTTTTTTTTTTTAAGATTTTATTTACTTATTTATTTGTCAGAGAGAGAGGGAGAACACAAGCAGGCAGAGCGGCAGGTAGAGGCACGGAGAGAAGCAGGCTCCCCGCTGAGCAAGGAGCCGGATGTGGGACTTGATCCCAGAATCCTGGGATCATGACCCGAGCCGAAAGGCAGCGGCTTAACCAACTGAGCCACCCAGGCGTCCCGACTTTTTTTTTTTAAGTGTAGTGGAAAGGTGGTGGTAAGGAGATTACCTAGATTTTCTCATATTTTTATAATGAACATGTATTATTTCTATAATAAACAAAACATCTAATTCTAAACTAAAAAAATAAATGATTTCATCATATCCCTTCAGATCCAATATACAGGATCATTTAGATGCAAGTGTTAATGAAAGTTGGAAAAAAAGTGCAATCATAATTTAACTAAGCACAAGAAACACCTAAAATCTACACCAAGCCTCCAAATATCAGCAGGCTTTTAGTAACAGTTAACCATTACTTACTGAGCACCGACAACATATGAGGCACCACAGACATTACTGTGAATGTAACAGATATGGTCCCCGGTCTTAGGAAACTTACAGATATCGTCAATTAGTTTATAAGTAGGGTGAGCATATGTTCTACTTTGCTGGACAAAATCCTGATTTATACCTGATTCTTCCAAAGTAATTACTAATAATGCCCCTCTCACGTATCTCCCAGTCTGGACAATAAATTATATGATTACCTACTTATGCAAAAACAAATTACTTTTCCCACAGGGTAACATGTTTGTAAAATGTATATCGTTTCAAGGTTTTATCTTTCTTTTTAAAATTCATTTTATTCCTGGGATGCCTGGGTGGCTCTGAGCTCAGGTCATGATCCCAGGGTCCTGGAATTGAGACCCACGTTGGGCTCTCTGCTCAGCGGAGCCACTCCCCCTACTTGCATTGTCTCTATCATTCTAACAAGGAAATAAAATCTTTTAAAAAATAAAATAAAATAAATAAATTCATTTTATTTCTTTTTATGACACATTAAATTTTCTTTAAAAAAAAAGATTTTATTTATTTGACAGAGAGAGATCGTAAGTTGGCAGAGCAGCAAGTAGACATAGAGGGGGAAGCAGGCTCCCTGCTGAGCAGACAGCCCGATGCGGGGCTCGATCCCAGGACCCTGAGATCATGACCTGAGCCAAAGGCAGAGGTCCAACCCACTGAGCCACCCAGGCGCCCCCATTAAATTTTCTTAAATTAGGGCGCCTGGGTGGCTCAGTGGGTTGGGGCCTCTGCCTTCGGCTCGGGTCATGGTCCCGGGGTTCTGGGATAGAGCCCTGCATTGGGCTCTCTGCTTGGCGGGGAGCCTGCTTCCCCCTCTCTCTCTGCCTGCCTCTCTGCCTACTTGTGATCTCTGTCTGTCAAATAAATAAATAAAATCTTTAAAAAAAATTATTAAATTATAAAAAGTTATGGGGTGCCTGGGTGGCTCAGCCATTAAGCATCTGCCTTCAGCTCAGGTCATGATCCCAGGGTCTTGGGATCAAGCCCTGCATTGGGCTGCTTGCTCAGCGGGAAGCCTGTTTCCCCCTCTCCACTCCTCCTGCTTGTGTTCCCTCTATCACTGTTCGCTGTGTCTCTCTGTCAAATAAGTAAATAAAATCTTAAAATTATATATATATATATATATATATATATATAAAAGTTATTTATTTTAGGGGCGCCTGGGTGGCTCAGTGGGTTAAGCCTGCCTCTGCCTTCGGCTCGGGTCATGATCCCGGGGTCCTGGGATCGAGCCCCACATCGGGCTCTCTGCTCAGCGGGGAGCCTGCTTCCTCCTCTCTCTCTGCCTACCTCTCTGCCTACTTGTGATCTCTGTCAAATAAATACATAAAAAAAAAAACCTTTAAAAAAAAAGTTATTTATTTTAAATTTTTTTTTTTAAAGATTTTATTTATTTATTTGTCAGAGAGAGAGAGAGAGAGAGCACAGGCAGACAGAGTGGCAGGCAGAGGCAGAGGGAGAAGCAGGCTCTCTGTCGAGCAAGGAGCCCAATGTGGGACTCGATCCCAGGACGCTGGGATCATGACCTGAGCCGAAGGCAGCCGCTTAACCAACTGAGCCACCCAGGCGTCCCAAAAAGTTATTTATTTTAAACATACATCTCACTTTGCTATATGTACCTGTTATACAATGAAATCAAAGCTTTGCTATAATAGAGTAAATCAAAATCTGATTTTATCACATCAAAAATGTACACAAATAAATCAAATGAATAAAAAAACCAAAAACTTTAAGGACTATGAACCCCCGAGGGCAGGCAGTTCTTTTCAAAATATTACTTCAACATTCTAACCTATGTTTAGCTCAATACTGAGAACTTACTGTGGTTTTCAGATATTTCCTATTAAAAGGAAAGAGGACAGAAAATGTCTAAGATGAGTCTCGAACATCTTGTCTAATGGAAAGCAAGGAAGCTATCAAAGACAGGAGGTGTTTCAAAAGACTCAGGGGGTGCCCAGGTGGTTCAGTTGGTTGAGTGGTTGAGCGTCTAACTCTTGATCTCAGCTCCGGTCTTGATCACAGGGTGGTTGAGTTCAAGTCCCATGCTGGGCTCCAAACTGGGCATGGAGACAACTTAAAAAATAATAAAAAACAAAACAAAATGCAACTCTGTGATGCTGAACATTAAAAAAACAAAACAAAAAGCTTGTAGCTCTAAAAACTAATTTAAAAAAAAATAAAAGGGACTGAGGAACATGTTAAATGACCCCACATGGATGCAATCAGCAAACTCCCGACTGAGAAATTATACAACAAATGATCCAGATTCTTCAACTAAAACTGTAAGAAAAAAAAAAAGAGAGAAGAAAGGAAGGAGCACCTACAGATAAAAGAGACTTAACAGACATATTAACTAATCACTCTTCTTTGGACCCCAATTCAACATCCTAGCCAGTGTTTGTCAAAAAAAAGCAGACTGAAAAAACAATTTTGAGTTCACTGGGAAACATAAACACTGACTGAATACTTAATGATGTTCAGGAAGTTTTTTAGTGTAATAATGGTATGGCAGTTGTCTTATAAAGAAAGAATTCTTATATTTATAAATAATATGTTATGATGTCTAGAATGTTTTTTAAGTAATTTCTATACCAAACATGGGGCTCAAACTCACAACCCAGAGATCATGAGTCAGATGCTCTACCAACTGAGCCAGCCAGCTATGTGCTCCTAAAATTGCTTCAAAGTAACTGGAAAGGTGGGTACAGTGAGGGTGGCTATATATGAAATAGATTGGCCATGGGAAATGGGCTTATTAGGTTTGTCACACTTTTTATTTTTTATATTTGAGAATTTCTATAATATAAAAAGGTTTTCTTTTTCAAAGGGCACCGTTATCTCCTTTGAAAGACCAAAAACAGTACCATAATTTAGAAACGTAAGAGGACCCTAACCTGACAATGGAGAAAAAAATATTGTAACAACCAGAATTATATCTAAATTAATTTTTGGTATGACAAAGGAATTGGGGAGCACATAAAATATAGTGCGAAAATCCCTTCATATTAGGACTACTGCCTATTTTATACAACTTAAATTCCTCTCTCTCAAAACTGTAATGCAGGCAATATGGTATATTTCTGATTTAATAAAACCTTACTCCCAAACATGCTCACACATAATGATCAAAAATAAAGGAAAAATGAAACATGTTAGAAGTAAGACATTTCACCTAGGAAGGTCACTGCTCAGTCAAGGTTAGAATCCAACCTTCTAGATAGTAGCCACCACTGCATCTTGCTTTTAATTTGTCAAGGACAGAACAATAAAACCAAGCCAAAACCTTGGTCTTCATGTGGAATGAAGCAGATCTGGCTGCAGGTGAGGCTGTAGATCTATGTGGCTCAAGGGCACAGCCAGTGTTCCCGCAGGAACCGGCATTCAGGCTGCTCTGTGTGTGTTCTCAAGCTGGTACCCTCGACAGCGGGCTCTGCCACCTCTGTATGAACAGGTCCACCTAAGAGACTTGTGCAAACACGGTACTCACACGTTTACAGACACACAGGCACGAGCAGACGATCATTTTAGATGGTTTTCTGTATCTGCCACACCGTGAGATAACCACGATTCCCTTTTTATTCAGTCTGTGCTGCGGCGTTACCGTGAGCAGGCCGGTTTGAGGCAATTCACTGCACAAAAACTGAAAGTCAGCACAGGTGATAACCACAGCTCTCACCGCTAAATAGAAACCCACCTTCTTCCCTTCCTGGTTTGCTCCCTGCATCCTAAGTCAGCAATTTTCATGTATCCTCAATTCTAAGCCACACATTCTATTGTTTCTAAAACAAGGCTGCTACACATTTTCTCTCAGTTCTAGGATGCTATTGATTTTAAGTTTTTATTTTATGGTCAAGTCTGAGAAGATCCAGACAAATCTGCTCTAGTCTCTGACTGAGGCTCTAAACTTCTGCTCATTTTTGGCTGTTCCCTCCACCTTGCCCCATGATGTAATGAACCAGTAAGTCCTAGGTTTACGAATTGCCCTGTCTTCCCTGTTCCAATGGCTAACACAACCTCCCAGTTCAGGCCCTAATCGCCTCATACACAGTTTAGAACAGTCTCTTGACTCCCTCTTTTAAATCACTTTACACAGAGATCTTCTAAACTGCATTTCCCTAAAGAATGTGGATCACGTAATTTCCTAGCTACAAAACCTTTATTGATTTCTAAAGCCTTGGAAGAAAATACAACTCCTCAGCAGAGCATTCCAAAAGCCCTCTACCATCTGAGCCCCACTTTTTTAGTCTTGGCTCCCAAAGGCCTCCTCTCCTACCTAACCTCCTCATGCTATTTTTCAAACACATCTTGATTTTTTCCACCTCTAAACCTTTGACTATGTCATCCTTTCCTTCTGCCTAAAACACTGCTCCCCCACCATTTGATTATAAAATCCTAGCCATCTTTCAAGACCTGGCTCACATTCACCTTCTTCTTGAAGCTTTTCTTGACCACTTTTTTTTTTTTTTAAGATTTTATTTATTTATTTTGACAGAGAGATCACAAGTAGGCAGAGAGGCAGGGGGAAGCAGGCTCCTGCTGAGCAGAGAGCCCAACATGGGGCTCAATCCCAGGACCCTGAGATCATGACCTGAGCTGAAGGCAGAGGCTTAACCCACTGAGCCACCCAGGTGCCCCTTGACCATGTTTTTGTTTCCTAGAATGCTTGAGATTTTTGGTTGTTTACCAAAAAAAAAAAAAAAAAAAAAAAAAAAAAGTGGCACGTTAATGGGGGGACCACTTAAAGAGTTCCACTTATTCTGGGGGGAAAGTGATTTTTAAAAACCCACATCTGTTTGATGTTGCCAATTCCTTCTTCCTCTTCCATAGCTTCAAGGAACGATTCAAATTAGTATCATGAGCTGAGATGCCATGGTTTGCCTTAGGAGGGATTCTTCGCATTAGCAAGTGTGGAGTGAAAGATACCCATGTATTTCCCTATCTATAATAGTATTCTGCCTCAAGGCCAGCACCTCTTCCTCAAGAGCCACCTAATACTTAAATTCTCTCAGAGCCAATCATCGCAGAGTGTGTGAAACCATCCGGCATAGTAAACTGGTGACTACCACTTGCGATTAACAGACAAGTTAATTTCCTCGTAGACAAAAGATGGCTGCGTCCCCTGTGCTCTGGGAGACAGCAGCTTGTAAGTATACCGGAATGTATAGTTCCACTGTGAATGAGCTACACTCCTCCACATTATAGATCGTGTTTTTATATGGAACACAGAAGGGTGGGGAAAAAACCTTCAAGCATACGCTAAAATGGCCTTGGGCAGAACTGTCTGAAAATGCCAAAAGATAACTTTCAAGGTATCAATGTTAAAGAGAACTGAAATTTATCCGAGTGGAGATCAGACACATTATATATGATGCATACCAGGTATGACTAAAATTAATCTACAAACAGATATTTGAGCTCACTTAAGCACAGAGTTTATGAGACTGATGCACTATCTACTGTGCTAAAGAGGCACCTATGCATAGGGGTTAACAGCCTGATTTAGGATGTTTCCAAATAGAAAAGGGATATTAGTGGAAAACCTAGTGAAATCTGAATTAACCCTGGAGTTGACAGTAATATACCAATAGTGGTTCCTCAGTTTATGTAATATTTTAACACGGTTAGGTAAGAATTCAACAATCAGGGGAACTGGATGAGGGGCATACAAATACTCTTTCTGCAACTTTTCTATCAACCTCAAGCTATTCCAAAATTTAAAACTTATTTTAAAAAATTTAAAAAGAGGGGCACCTGACTGGGCTCAGTGCGCGGAGTGTGCAACGCTTGACCTCGGGGTTGTGAGTTCAAGCCCCACACTGGGTGTAGAGATTATTTAAAAATAAAATCTAAAAAATTTAAAAAGAGACTTATTGGGATAACAAAAATTGAGCTATAATCACTTTAATTAAGATTGTCTTTGGGGCAATCAGCCTGGGTGGCTCAGTCATTAAGCAGCTGCCTTCAGCTCAGGTCATGATCCCAGGGTCCGGGGATCGAGGCCCACATTGGGCACCCTGCTCAGTGGGAAGCCTGCTTCTCCCTCTCCCGCTCCCACTGCTTGTGTTCCTTCTCTCTTTGAGTCTCTGTCAAATAAATAAATAAAATCTAAAAAAAAAAAGAATATCTTTGAATTTAAAAAAGCATGTTGCTTTAATCTGTTTATTTTTCTCCAAAGTGAAGTTTTTTAAAACTGACTTTGCCTTTTTAAGCTTTGATATTTTTAAACATTCTCAGGTTTACTTGGTAAAGACTATGCATTAGCAAATGGGCAGGGTTTTTTCAACAAGATCCATGTACAAACATGCATACACACGTTTTGTGGCTTGAATCCCAAACCGGCTAATGCCAGGGGAGCCTGACTGATGTGTGACATTACCCGGCACAGCCAATTACCAAAGTATGGTGTAACCTTCCTTAGAGGGGGTCAGTGCTATTTTCCTAAGTGTGAAGTATGCATAGTTTTGGACCTAGCCATCCAAGAATTCACCATTAGAAAATAATGCCACAAGCATAAAAAGATGTGTATACAAGGGCAATCGCTGTAGCATTATTTATTATAACAAAAAACTTGAAGCCCAAGTAATAGTATGCATAGACATTGGCATATTACGGAGCCATCCAAATTATGATATAGATTTATATTAATTAACACAGAAAGAAGTCTACATCAGAAAAAAAAAGACTAAAGGGCAGGATCATGCCATCTCATTAATGTAGAAGCTATGACCTTACAGTGCACATACGTACAGTCACACCTAGAGACATCCTAGGATGGGGTGAGGGTGGGGAAGGAGATACCTTCTTTCTTTACACTTTTCTGTAATCCTTAAATAATTGTAAATAAGCATGTATAATTTTTTTAGAAAAATAATAAAGCTATTCTTTTTTATGCTATATAGAAGCAATTTGTCTCATACTCAAAAAAGTCATTGAGGGCAAGTTCCTAAATATGTAATCTTTTAAAAAAATGATCCCCCATTCATGACAGGAAATGGCAAAATATTTGTGATTAAACCTTATAAACTGTAACCTCAGAAAGCTGAGAACGTTATATTATAAAAACATCAGACATTAGCCAAAAGATTATAGGTTGTCAGCACTAACAGTTAACATTAGCCATGTAATTTTTGCTTCTAGATGTGACACACACCATCACAATATTATGTTTAGCTCCAAAAGACAAACTATAGTTATAAATATCAAGTAATTTCATACGGATTCCATTTATAAATATGTATACTGCTTCTAGTGTTTTTACTTTAGCTCAGAAGATTAGAGACTTTTGGTGCATAAGCAAACACAAATCTGTCCTCTTGCCAAGGATTTCTCTTTCCACATCAATGAATTTAGGAATTGCAGGAGAACTCACCGCACATTCAGTATTCCCCATTATATGAGAGATGAGGAAACAAGAAGCTCAGAAAAGTTAAAGGGCTCCTTTAAAGTCAATAGCTAGTTGCCAGCAGAGCTGGGCCTACCACCCAGATTCTGGTCATAAGGCCTAAAATGAATTATTTCTATACACCTGTCAGAACGGCTAAAATTAAAAAAAAAAAAATACCAACAATATCAGGTGCTGACAAAAATCCAGAACAGTTGGAACTTTCATGTTTCCAGTGTCAATGCAAAAGAACACACTGGCTCTGGAAAACAGATCGACCCACATAGCACAGTATGACCCAGAGGGGCCATTCCCCGGGAGTCACTCTAGAGAAGTGAAAACTCACCATTCATCCCGAAACCTGTCCATGAATATTTATGGAAGCTCTGTTCATAATCAGCCAAAAATGGAAATAATCCAAATGTCCTTCAACAGGTGAATGGAAAAACAATCTGTAATTCATTCATATCAATAGAATATTACTTGGCAATAAAAAAGGAACAGCTGATGGGCGCCTGGGTGGCTCAGTGGGTTAAGCCTCAGGTCATGATCTCAGGGTCCTGGGATCGAGTCCCGCATCGGGCTCTCTGCTCAGCAGGGAGCCTGCTTCCCTCTCTCTCTCTGCCTGCCTCTCTGTCTACTGTGATCTCTCTCTGTCAAATAAATAAATAAAACCTTAAAAAAAAAAAAAAGGAACAGCTGAGACACACAAAAACTGGGATGTATCTCAAAGGCATTATGCCAAAAGAAGTCAGTCTCAAAGGTTACATATGGTATGATCCCATTAATAGAACATTCTCCAGAAGAGAAAAGGATAAGGATAAGCAAGAGGTCATAGTGGGGGGCGGGGGTGTATGAAGGCCAAGGTGCTGCAGCAGGGAGTGTTTTCAGGTGACAGAATTGTTCTGTATCCTGACTGTGGTGGAGGTTACATGAATCTCTAACATGTATGGGTATTCACATAATGGTACACACCACAATGTCAGTTTTACTGTACCTTACTTTGAAAGTTAAAACAAGGGACTTATTCAGCCTCTGGTTTCTAAAAGCCAGAAATACTGGACACCTGGGTGGTTCAGTCGTTAAGCAGCTGCCTTTGGCTCAGGTCACGATCCTGGGGTCCTGGGATTGAGCCCCACATCAGGCTCCCCATCGGCGGGGAGTCTGCCTCTTCCTCTTCCACACTTCCTGCTTGTGTTCCCTCTCTCACTGTGTCTCTGTCAAATAAATAAATAAAATCTTAAAAAAAAATTAAAGCCAGAAATATTTATGGATTTTTAAATTCTAGTTTGTTTATTTTTAAGATTTTATTTATTTATTTGTCAGAGAGAGCGAGCACAGGCAGACAGAGGTAGAGGGAGAAGCAGACTCCCCGCTGAGCAAGGAGCCTGATGCAGGACACTGGGATCATGACCCGAGCCGAAAGCAGCCGCCTAACCAACTGAGCCACCCAGGTGTCCCAAATTCTAGTTTTTAAACTTCAGGTTTTTAAAAAAGATTTATTTATTTGAGAGAAAGAGCGTGTACATGTGCAAGTGAGTGGGAGAAAAGAGGCCAAAGGAGAGGGAGAGAGAATCTTCAAGCAGACACCCCACTGTGTCAGAGCCTGACGTGGGGCTCGATCCCACAACCCTGAGATCATGACTAAGTGAAATCAAGAGTCAGACGTTTAAATGAGACTGAGCTGCCCAGGCACCTCTAAACTTCCGTTTTTAATCAGCAAAATAAAATGATTTAACAGGTCCTTTCTCATAAAATCTCATTGCCAAGAAAAGAACATATTTAACTTGGCAAGTTACATAACCTCACTTTGTCTCAATTTCCCTGCTGGTAAAATGGAGTAATAATAATATACTACCTCTCAAAGGGTTATATGAGGATTAAATGGCAAATACTTCATAAAGGTTGATGAATAACAAAAATACAGACAGTATATATAACTCTGGGGACAGAAATCAAAGACAGTGTCAACCAAGTGACTTTAAAATGTTATCCTTCTGGAGAACTAGGTTCCGACGAGTGCTTTTCTGACAGAGCTGTCTCTGAATACAGTCCAACCCTGGAATTGGATTTTTACAGAGAAGTGAACACTCACTACTGAGTCCTTGGGAGATTTTTATTCTGTAACCATTCTACGTAAGCAAATTATTGTCTAAACCAGCTCTGTGTTAAAAAAAAAAAAAAGTAATGTTATGGAGTTTAAAAAAAAATCTTTCTACATGCTCATTAATCCCCTAAGTTCCATGTAACTTAACAAACAGGTAGACAGTGTGTGTGTGTATGTCTATTAAGCAACAGCAGGTGTACTACCTCCTAGAAAACCATAGCTTAAAACACTAGGCAAAATGAGGATCCAACCACAACCCTTCTAGAGTTTTTGGTCTTTAAGAATTACCTTTTTAGGGGCGCCTGGGTGGCTCAGTGGGTTAAAGCCTCTGCCTTCGGCTTGGGTCGTGATCTCAGTGTCCTGGGATCGAGCCCCACATCGGGCTCTCTGCTCAGCAGGGAGCCTGCTTCCTCCTCTCTCTGCCTGCCTCTTTGCCTACCTGTGATCTCTGTCTGTCAAATAAATAAAGAAAGAAAAATCTTTAAAAAAAATTACCTTTCTATATGAAATAAGGTCATAAATACAATGGTTTTCTCCATGCCACATTATTTGGATTTCTACTTCAAACTTATATCTCTAAGCATAGCTTTTAATTTTAGCACTCACCCAACCCCCATTTTATCCAGTAAGTCTCTGCTTAAGGTCTACTTCAAGAAAATAATTTCTGTTAAGCACAAAAGGGTGATTTTTACATAGGGTGATTTTCAAACTGCCTGATCCACCCCAGTTTTGAAAAATGAATAAAAAAAAAAAACAACAGACTGCCTCACAACCAGTAAGGGTAAGTGCTGTTTCCTGAAGTTTTCATTTCAGTTGTGGGCGGGGTATGAATCTGAGAGAACACATGGGACCACACGTGCACTGCTTCTTACTGGAAGTCATGGTCAAAAAGCTTAAGAAAGAGTGCTATAGGGAATTCAGTAAACAGTGCTGGAGTGAGAAGAGTCCAATTCTGCAGTCTCTGGCTTCTGTGGACAAGTCTTTCAGTGCTCACTACAGCACCTGACCTTAGAGACAGAAGTCATCTTCAAAGAAAAAGAAAATCTAACTTTCCATTTGAATTGACAAAAGGTTGGAGACTGGGAGGCGGAACAAACGTCTTTTGGATATTGTTGTAATACCTACAAGGTGGAACAGATGCCTAAGTGTATACTTTTTTTTTTTTAAAGATTTTATTTATTTGAGAGAGAGTACACGCATGCACATGGGGGGGGGTGGCAGAGGAAGAGGGGGAGAAAGAATCTCTGCTCACGACCTAAGTCAAAACCAAGAGCCAGAAAGACTTAACCGACTGAGTCACCCAGGTGCCCCAGAAGTGTATACATTCTTTACCATAACCTGACAGGAAGAATCTAGCCATTTGAAAGCAGAAAATTTTTTACTATGCATGTATTTTCCAAATTTAATTTAAACATTGGGTCCCTTACCAATATTAAGTTTAACTTACCACATTATACAAGACTTAAATATACTTTATGTCGAACAACCAAATATTTTCTTTTAGAGAACAAGGTATACTTTAGGATCATAAAAGTTAAAATGTATCTGCTTTTGAAAAAGAAGTTGGGGCGCCTGGGTGGCTCAGTCGTTAAGGGTCTGCCTTCAGCTCAGGTCATGATGGCAGGGTCCTGGGATCGAGCCCCATATCCTGCTCCTTGCTCAGCATGGAGACTGCTTCTCCCTCTCCCACTCCCCCTGCTTGTGTTCCCTCTCTCCCTATCTCTCTCTATCATAAATAAATAAAATCTTTTAAAAGAAGAAGTCTTCACACTGTGTAATATATACAAAGACTTTTTTTCTTTGTGAATAATCTTATAGATAAGAACCATCTTCCAAAATAATCTGGTTTTACCCACTAGGAGACTATAAATAACCTATTTTCTTAAAAGATGACTAGGAGTGCCTGGCTGGCTCAGTCAATAGGGCACACGATTCTTAGACTTGGGGTCATGAGTTCGAGGCCCACATTGGGAGTAGAACTTACTTAAGAACAGTAAAAAATTTTTAAGATGACTTATCCACTAAAACTTATACTTAAATCAGTTTTCATATTTAAAACCTTATTACAATTTGGGTAATTTCCTAGCATATCTCTTCTCTACACTAGATAAGCTAAATAGAACTTTCAGGTGCTAAATCTAACAAAGTCAATGCTAAAATTGCTCCCTGCCTCGTAGCATCAGCTTAGCAAGTGAGTTTCAGTAGAGCAAGGGTTCTCAAACTCAGCATAGCTGACATCTGGGACCAGACCACTCTTTGTTGTGACGGGCTGTGCTGTGCCCTGTAGGATGTTCCACAGCCTCCCTGTCCTCTGCCCCATGGATGCCAATAGCACCCCCCAGGCCCCACTTGTGGCAGAGATCTCTCCAGACATAGCCCAATGTCTCCTCCTGGAGGCAAAATTGCCCTTGGCTGAGAACCACTGCTTTACAGGTTTGTATTTTATTTTATTTTTTTATTTTTATTTATTTATTTATTTTTAAATGCAGGCTCCCTGCCAAGCAAGGAGCCCGATGTGGGACTCGATCCCAGGACACTGGGATCATGACCCAAGCCAAAGGCAGCCGCTTAACCAACTGAGCCACCCAGGCGTCCCTTTACAGGTTTGTATTTTAATCATTATTTCCATGTTTGGACAAGAAGAGGGAGAAAATGACAATTGTGCAATTACAGCAAAAAAATGTAACCAAATGCACTTTTCAATAGAAACGATGGAGCCCCTGCAGGGATTATGGGCCAGGCCCAGGCGGCCTGCAGAAGCACCTACCCCCCCCAACCCCCCCCCAACCTCCGCGGGGCTTGGGGGCAGGCTCACTGCACTTCACAACATTCCAAACCAGGTTAACTATACTGAAATACGTTTCTCCTGTTGCTATTTGTTTAAAAACTCGGGTTTCCAAAAGGTCTAAATATATCACAGTTATAAAAATATTAAATAAACATTTTAAATAATTAGCAAGGCAGAAGGATTATTAAATCATTATTATGAAATGAGGCAATGAAAGAAATATTTAAGCAGTTACAAAGACAAATCTTTCAAGAGATGTAACTATTTTTAAGACCTATTCTGTCATATTTAACCCCTCTTTAAGGATAAAAGTATATAGGGTTTGCTCTCAGGTGGATTTGGGGATTCTCTTAATATTGTAAAAATCCAAGCTAGGTCTTTGAGAATGTATTTAAAAAAAAAAAAAAGGTTTGAAATTATTTTGCCCCACTAAATATTTCAATATTTAATTTAAAATAGGGCATTATAATTTTCCTATGGATAGCTGAAGGATGCTTTTTATTTTATTTTTTTAAAGATTTTATTTATCCATTTGACAGACAGAGATCACAAGCAGGCAGAGAGAGAGGAGGAAGCAGGCTCTCCACGGAGCAGAGAGCCCAATGCGGGGCTCGATCCCAGGACCCTGGGATCATGACCTGAGCCGAAGGCAGAGGCTTCAACCCACTGAGCCACCCAGGCGCCCCCTGAAGGATGCTTTTTAAATAAGAAAATTATTTAGTGGGTATATATTCACATGGATCAAAAATTTTAAGTACAGGGCACCCGGCTGGCTCAGTGGGTTAAGCCTCTGCCTTCAGCTCAGGTCATGATCTCAGGGTTCTAGGATTGAGCCCCGCATCCACATTGGTCTCTCTGCTCAGCAGGGAGCCTGCTTCCACCTCTCTCTCTGCCTGCCTCTCTGCCTACTTGTGATCTCTGTCAAACAAATAAATAAAATCTTTAAAACGAAATTTTAAGTACAGAAGAAAATATAGTGAACAGAGCACATTATTCATAAGAGCCAAAACCAGAAATAATCCAAATGTCCATCAAAGGTAGAATGGACAGGGGCGCCTAGGTGGCTTAGTGGATTAAAGCCTCTGCCTTCAGCTCAGGTCATGATCCCAGAGTCCTGGGATCGAGCGCCGCATCAGGCTCTCTGCTTCACAGGGAGCCTGCTTCCTCCTCTCTCTCTGCCTGCCTCTCTGCCTACTTGTGTCTGTCAAATAAATAAATAAAATATTTAAAAAAAAAAAAAAGGTAGAATGGACAAATTATAATATGTGTACAACTAAATATTACATGAGGAAAAACTAATTGTTGTGACACATGAAAACATGAGTGAATTTTATAAACATAATTTTGAGCTAAGGACACTATACACACATGAGTACACACTGTATTCCACCTATGTACAACTTAAGAGATTTTCCACAGCAATACATAAAGAGTTTCCTCATTCTTCTTTGCAGCTGAAAGATTTAGTCTAGTACATGAATATACCCTAATTTATTTACCAAGTCTCCACTGACAGACATTTAGGTTTTTCCCCAAACTTTTGTTGAGTTTATTTAGATGAATTTGTATGCTAGAAAGAAAACCCTAGGGCTCTCTATAAGGAGGATCTTTTAGGCAAGGTAACTTCAAATCCCAGCTCTAAGAGTATATTAATACAGGAAAAGTCTCTGGGCAGCTGCGTCACAGTCTTAAGAGGAACTGGGGAAAAAACATAGACTTACCTCTACAACTAAGATCACATACACTCTCCTCTTCCCCTCATAACCAAAAAACAAACAAACCAAAAAAACCTCAAAAAACCCAACACCTCACCATGTGTTTCAATGTTCACAGGCCACAGATAATACTTTAGAGACATTAAAATGGTACATGTGAAAGGATGAAAACAATTCATAAGGGCCTAGTTATAAATCTCATTTTGTAGGCCACACAGGGTAATTAAAAAATCATACCCCAGGGGCGCCTGGGTGGCTCAGTGGGTTAAAGCCTCTGCCTTCGGCTCAGGTCATGATCCTGGGGTCTTGGGATCGAGCCCCGCATTGGGCTCTCTGCTCAACAGGGAGCCTGCTTCTCCCCATCTCTCTGCCTGCTTGTGATTTCTGTCAAATAAATAAATAAAATCTTTAAAAAAAAAAACATACTCCATCGAATCTCCAAAACTGAATCAAAACTCCAAAGCTGAAAAGCCTAAACACCAAAGCAGTTAAAGACTCTATCCTTCACTAGCATTAAAAACAAAAGGAATCACCCAACACTGTCTTTGTGACAGTTCTTACTCCGGCTAAGAGTAAGAACCCTCTGATACCACATGCATAGCAAGATCAAGAAATCAGGCTCTGGAGCCATACTCCCACCACGTCGCTTCCTCTTTCTGCTCCCTTCCAACAATCCCTTCTCGCCACACACTGATTGGTTAATCAAGAAACTGACAGAAGCAACTACAGCTCGGCTAGGCCTTTAACTCTACTAAACCAGAAAAAAATAATAGTTAAAAAAAAAATAGCACCCTCCTCCCCAGAAAAAGTTTACTTAGCAAAATGTCTTAGAGTTGAGAAAAAAAATACGTAACTCGATCATTTCAATTTCATTTGTTTAGTCAGTCTGGGCTCACATAGCTTAAGTGCTCTTATTATTATTATTATACATCTGGCTGAGATTAAATTTTTTCAAGTGTTCTGCAAAATCTAAGGCAAGTCTAAGACCATTATTTGCCAATCCCTCTTTATCAGCAATCCAATACTAGTGACTGATTTCATTGATGGGAAAGCCCTATGTGGCTCAGTAATATAGAAAATAAGAATTAGCAGGGTCCCTTGAGGTAAAGCCTAATGCATTACCGATGTGTCTACCTTATCAGAAAAGTCTTGAGGTAACTCTTGTGGGTTCACAGACTTATCACAATGGTATCCTGCAAAAATGACAGAATAATTTAATTCTATATAAGCCAAGAAATTCTATTTTAAAAGCTCTATGCACTGAATAAAACTGTATACATTCCCTGAATCTACTTTCCAAAGGACTCCATCTCTTAAACTAGGTTTTAAAGAGAAAAAAAAAAAAAGTCATATTTTACCATAAGGTTACCTTTTGGCCTAAAAACAAGGCTAGGGATACACACCCACAATCTGTAGGTATAGACCTAAAGTGGAAAGTCGATAAAATTTGACAGGTAAGGGGACTTGACTTTTCTTTCCTTCACCCACCAAAGCAAAAATGCCTAAGGCACTCAAACTTATAACCCAAATAACAGTTTATGATCAAAACCTCAGATGAGCGATGGGAATTCTTTAGGAGAAAATGTTCATAAGTGTTTTTTTCTTAAATCAAACATAACTGCTATATAAACAAACAGATTAACTAAAATAAGCCTCTGATGTCTTCACGATTCTGTCAAGCACTTTATGGCTTGCATTAACCATGAAAATTTACACAAGGCTTTGCACGTGATTCAACTCTGGACACAGAACTCATTGAGACACGTTAATGTCCTAAGACACCCCTTTCACCACACAAGCTCTGAATAGGCTTAAAACAAGCACAGCCTGTGGGTAGCACTGCAGAATTTGGGGCCAAGTTTTGTCGTCTTCACCACGTTCAGCCAGCCATAGAGCAACAAATCAAATTTCCAATAAGCATGCTGCACCTGCAAGGCTTAGGTATGCTCCAAGTCCAATATTTGCCATTTTTTCATCCCAAATCTGCACAAATGAAAGTATGCAGATCGTCGCACCAGGCCTCTTGCCAGCCAAAACGATCTCTTTCCCGCATCCCCTGTGTCCTACCATTTACTGAGTCCTTACTACGGACATGGACATGCGGCAGGAACTGTGCTAGCAGCTTGCATATCTTAGCTCTAACCCTTAAAACAAATCCCATTCTACTGCTGAGGAAACTGAGGCCAGAGAGGTCAAGGTGATTCGCCCCATGCCGCAAAGCTGGTAACTGGTGGAGCCGATTCAAATCCTGTTCTGCCGGGCCCCAAAGGACCATCTCCCCGATCTTCCTTCAGCTAAATTCACTACCTGCAGCATAGTTTCCCTCTATCAAAGTAAATTTTAGTGCTGTCAGACATGGTGACAGTAGGGGTGCCTGGGTGGCTCAGTGGGTTGAAGCCTCTGCCTTTGGCTCAGGGTCCTGGGATCAAGCCCTGCATCGGGCTCTCTGCTCATCAGGGAGCCTGCTTCCCCCCCAAACGCCCCCCCCCACCCTTGGCTCTGCCTGCCTCTCTGCCTACTTGTGATCTGTGCCTGTCAAAAAAATAGAATCTTTTAAAAAAAAAAAAGAAGAAGAAAAGAAAAGTAATGCTGACAGTAGCTGAGAAGATGACCATACCTACAGCTGGAGCACAAGATCCAAGAGTTCCCCGCAAGGAAACGCAGTCACCGCCTGTAGCGTACCTAGCTCCAGAGGCTATGGCTCAACATGCAAGAGACTCCACAGGGGTTTTTGCTGCTGTTGATGTTGGCAGTCTCTCCACTGACTTTTTACAACTAGGGAAATGAAACTCAAGAGTATATTCACATTTTTGGTGAAATTATCTAAAACCCTTGAGTAAAGGGTGATTTTTTTTTTTTTTTCTTTTTTAAACAGTTCACTTTTACAGTTTACTTCTTTGCTAGGCTCCGGACACTTTCAAAAGCAAGATCGCATCAGCAGCATTACTAATCAACTTTCTTCTGCAGACTTGAAAAGTATTTTCTTACCACGCTACAAGGTTACTTCCCATACTTTGAGCAGAAATGGAAATAGCTCTGGGTGTCACAAATCAGATCTGGAGGCCACACTTGCAGAAAGGAGGTAGGTGCTGTTTCCCCTGAGTAGGAGCCGCTGATCTGAAACCTCCTAAGGGAAGGGTGTCTGAGGAAGAGTGTTGAAGAAACTAAAGCAAGCTGTTTGTATTAATGAGGGAGCTGCTGGCACTACTGCTTCTTAAGTGTTGCTCTGCTGTGCAATTGTTTCCCGGCTTCCAAGCTCTGAATCTGGCAGACAGAATGCTATTCTCACAGCCATACGTATTCTGCGATCAGCTGCTCCGTGGTGTGTGGGTGTTTAACTAGGTAAGCGACTAGTAAGAAGAGGTTCTGCAAGTTTAAATCAAGGAAGCACACCGTCCCCTGAGATTTTAGTGATCTGTCACTATAGGACGACGCTGACAAAGTAACATTATTTGCAACTTTGAAATGGTCTGGGGTTAGGATAGGCAAATAATTTCCAACACTAATGCTCCAGGCATGACACGAACAAAAAATATAACCTGTAATCCAAGCCACTTCAAGCATGTTTATTAGATAATAAAAAATGCAATATTTGCCATCTCAGCATGCTTTCAAACTTCATAGGGTACACTGCATAATTATTAGAATAAATGCTGTTCTTCAGGCGTGTGGAACAGGTTCTGCGCAAGATTCCAAGGCCCCCCTGCCTTCCAAAGAAATGTTAAAACCATGAATTGCTTAGCCTCTCAGAACCCCAAAAATGTAAAAAAAAAAAAAAGAGGAAAGAAAGAGTCTCAAAGGATTCCTTCCTTATGTAAAAAATGTCAGAACTGTAAGCTCCTGGAAACCTGGGGACTATGTTTTTTTAATGTCACTGCCCATCACACACTATCACAAGTGGAATAAGTCCCCCTTGGTTGAAATATAATCAAAAGGCAAAGCTGGATGCAGAGTGATTTAGAAAGAATAGCTGATATTTATCTCTTGCTTGTTGATAGAAAAGTGCAACGTTCATCCCTTGTTCTAAATTCTAAACACGGAGACTGAATTCCCTAACTGCAACCAAGATCCTTCCATTAAAACAAAACTTTAAAATCGATGATTCTGGTGGCAATGTCATCCTGAATTATGACATGAAATCATATCTAATAAAGTCGAAAAAATCTGCACAGAGCAGATGCTCTACTATGGGAAGGATAAAGTCTTCTTTTAAGATATCAAATCAACCTCCATAAGCACATTGTGGACAGGCATCGTGAAACAGACCACTGACTTTGCTGTTGAAATCTGCTACATTTAGCAAACAGGCAAGGAAGGTACATCATCAACTGGTCAGACAAATTATCTTGACTCCAGTCTGAACTTTTTTTGAAATTCTCTCACACATCTCCTTTTTACAGGAAAACAGGGAATGATACCTTACAGACCCCTAACCCGCTGCAATCAAAGAACAAAACACAAGGATACACACACATCATCTACTTTGTTGCTGACTGCTCAGGACCAAAGTACTGTAATGTCAATCCTTAAGAAACAAAATAAAACACAAAACTCAAGTTCCTTTCCCTTTTGCATAATACAGATCTCAACCTGACCGTCCCAGGACTAGCTTCAAGAGGACTGTAATGCACACAAAAATTAGGAGTGTCTCTTTCACCAAGAAGGGGACCCTGAAGGCTTCCATGATCCCAAAGAAAGGTTAAGAACCACTGAAGAAGACATTTCCAGAATTGCTAAAACTCAGAAGTGAACATTTTGAACAAAATTATACTAAAGGAATTATCTATCTGAATGCATGGGCACAGTCCCCACACAGGCAACCAAGCTGCCTGCCAGTCCTGACCATCTCTGTGCAGCTGACCCCTCTCAAATGAGCCCTAAGCGGGAACATCCCCCCGCATTCAGCCCGCACACACATGCCAGCCCCAGCAGCTCTTCATTCCTTAAGCATACACATGTTGTCAACAAAGCATGTGCTGGTTGTCATTCCCAGAACAATACAGGCCTGGCCATCTCTGGAAAAAAAAAAATACACATTCCTCCCAAAACATGACCCTATTTATTTGCTATGCCTTGACGATCGATCTTAAATAATGAGACAAAATAAATGAAATGCTCACATATATGTATCTAATCAACTGAGGGGGGAAAAGCATCACTCAGGTGTTGCTGAGGGTACACAAGCGATGCAGATCAGGAAAACACTAGGATAACGATGCTTGAACATGGGGACAATCAAAGACACACTCACGCAGGAACATCCTGATACCAGGGTTGTGGAAAGAGACCTTCTCCAAAAGCAAAAGCACATTCCTTTGATTGGCACAAGCCCTTCCTGACAATGGATCCGCAATGACAGGGGCTGCTCTGGCAATCAGGAAGTGTGTGTGTGTGTGTGTGTGTGTGTGTGTGTGTGTGTTGTGGGGGAGGGATGTACTAAATGTGATCAAAGACTGGCCCTCTTCACAGAAGAACATATGGGATCTCAAATCGTCAAGACAGACTTCGAGGGTGAGGCGGGGGCATTTATCATTTCTACAGAAGACATCCCTCGACAATGAGCATGTTATGTGCAGATGTAACGGGGGTATCACTACCTTTAGTGTCTCCCATCTAAGAATCTTAAGTAGAGGCTGATTGGAGGGGAGGAGGAGGTGGGGGTGGAGAAAGGTCTGCATTACCCTCTGGGGTGAGTGTCGGGCGGGTATACACCGATGCATTTTATCTCGGGCGGCACAATACTCCCAGGGGTTGGAGGTTTGGGCGCAACCGCAGGGCCGGGGAGGCAACGGGTGCAAGCTGCCAGCTGCAGGGCAGGGGAATGCTCGCAGGAGGACCGGTGCAAATCTCCCTCGGCCCGCTAGCCCAGGCAACCCCCGATTCCCCTCGGGCCTCTGGGCGAGCCGGCTCTCTGCAAAACTGGAGCCCGGCCCGGGTCCGGGAGCGAGGGGACGAAGAAGCAGAAGCGGGCGCCCCCGGCCCGAGCTCGCGACCAGGGGAGCGCAGCGCCCGGGGCCTCCCCGCCGGATGGGGGCTGCTCCGGCCTAGTGCACGCAGCTGCCTCGGCGAAGGGTTAACCCGGCGCCCGAACCCCGGCCCGCCCGGCGGGCGGCGGAGAGGAAGGGCTGCTGCAAGGGGCGCAGCCGCGACTGTGGCGTGTGCGTGGGGGGCAGGGGCCCCTACTCACCCTGGCCGGCCGCCTCCGCCTCCGCCGCCCCGACCGCCGCCTCGGCGGTCCATCCCTGCGGCGGGGGGCCTGTAGCCGCGGCGCTCGAGTAACAACCGCCGGCCGGGCCGGCCCCTCCCCCCCGCCCAACGTCTGTCCTCAGGGCCGCTCCACAGACCCGGCCTCGGCCGCCGCCGCCGCCACCGCCGCCGCCGCCGCCGCCGCCGCAGCGCTACGTGGCCGCCGCTCCGACGTCTCGCGACTCCCTTCCGAGCGCGCGAGGGCGAGCGGGGCCGGCGGGGCGGGCGGCGCGCGGGGAGGGAGGCAGGGGAGGGGGTGTGCGTGTGTGGTTGTGTGTGCGGAGCCGTGGGCAGGGAGGGAAGGCGAGCGGCGGCGAGAGCGCGCGCGCGCCCGCGCCCCGTCCCTCGCCCGCCTCCCCCCCCCACCCCGCCCAACGGGGAGCCGACACCTCCCTCCGCCCGCCCCCTGGCATCTTGGCCGCTGGGCGCGGCGGCGCGCATGCGCAGCCCCTGGGGCCGGCCCTGGCGCACCTTTTCTCCCCGCTGCCACAATGTGAGCGCCCCGCCGCCCAGATAACCGCCGACTCCCGCTCCACCCCCGCCCTCCCCCACTCCGCCCACTGCTGAGCGCCCAGGTAAAGGCGTGGACTGCGCGTGCGCACCGCTCCCCCTGGGTCTGGGGGCGTGGTTGCTGAAAGGAAGCCAGAACGCAGAGTGGGAGGGAGCTGGGGTCGGAGGGTGTTAGCCTCCCCGAAGTAGGGGCGGGTTGGGATTAAGGAAAGGTAAAAGTGGAGAAAGGGGGACCGAAATAGGAAAGTGGGGCCATGTGAGATTTAGAAGTAAAGGAGACTTTGGTTTATGAAATAAAATGTTTTAAGACGTCTTGACTGTAGCCTCTGTTACTGGAGAGTAGGGTGAGTGACAGAGAACAGAAATAAAGGAGACAAAATATAAGCAGTAGTGGTCATTCACCAGATAAATGGGACAGCTAATAAAACCTGGGGAAATTTAGAGATTGCCGGAACCGTCAGAAAAACAAATTTAGAGCCGCGTTTGTTCTGTGGCCAGGAATAGGGAAGGGGATGTGTGTGTGCTTGAGACACCGAATTGCTGTAAGAAAGGAAGCCTCCATTGAAAGTATTACAGCAATATGACTAATTAGCTATTAATCATTAATATAATTAATGGTACTGTTAGCTAACAAGGCAGCATTTATGTGAGTTCCGAGCCAAGAGAGGGTGTCCATAATTGTAAGTGCTTGGCGTTCGGGGAGAGGAAGTGAGGCAGGCAAGGTAAAGGCCTGGGGAGGAGAGGACCCAAGACAGCAACTTGGAGGGTCAGGATGACCCTTTCCCACCAGGAACCAAACTTCCCTAATGTTTCCCAAATCTTATCTCCATTGGAACTCCTCATCCTCCTTCCATTATGAAAAACACACTTAATAAATATCTTTGCATTAAGACCTATCTCTTGACACATTTTCAATAGGGATGCAACTACTTCTCTCCCAAATAACCATTCCTTCCTTTGCCCCCCAACCCCCCGGAAAAAAAAAAAAAAATCCCTATAGCAAGTAAAATGACCTGAATCTGGGATAGGGTTAGGGGAGAGATTGAAACTTGATACACAAAAGTGTTCCAGGGCTAGCTCTGTCCTTGGCCCCTTTTCTGAAAACAGATGCTTGGTCTTTATTATCCTTGGACTCCACACTCCAGGGAGTGTAATTTGGCATCTTTGGGTTGTGTTCCTCAGTAGTGAGCGCCTTCAGTGGATAAACACTAAAAATGACATCATAATACAGCAGGTAGAGAGAAAATCTTCAGGCAGAGCAGGAGGAAATACGCATGCATAAATAATAAAAGGAAACACTTAGGGGCACCTGGTTGGTCCAGTTGGTGGGGCATGTGACTCTTGATCTCAGGGTTGTAAGTTTGAGCCCACTTTAGGTGTAGATATTATTAAATAAATAAGTAAAATAAAATCTTAAAAAAAAAAAGACTTAGATTTAATGCAAGAAAGAACTTGGCCTCCACAGGGGCTGATGAGCTCAGAACATCCAGTTGAGATGTCTAGTGTTGCCCTTCTAGGACATTTAATCCATTCTCTACTCTGCCTGTCAGGGCAATCCAGCTTGGAAGACCGGAGTGCAGAGCAATGGCTAAAGAAGCAACGTAACCTTCCAAGTGTCTGTGACTCTCCACCCACAGGCCAGCCCCCGAAGGGCTCCTAGTAATTAGAATAGTAACATTATTACCTTCCACTCCAGGAGTGCTTTATGGTTTCTGCAGGGAGATTATGTCCATTATCTCATGAGATCCTCCATATCTCATGAGATCCTGCCTGTGAGGCAGGCAAGACAGGTATTATTACCAGTGAAGGAAATTTGGGCCAAGGAATGTTTAATGGCCCAGTCAATCACTCAACCCAGAAAACAATGGAGGGTTTGACTCTGAAAGACTGCTACATATTCCTGTGGGTAAAAATAGGTAGCCTTGGCACGTGATAGAGAATAATTTTAATGGGCAATTCTATACCTGTGTCTCCTCTCTTTCACATGTATCCCCCTTTTCTTCTCTTCAGGACCCTAGGATTGGCCCCTGTGTTTCTGAAGCCTTGGTGACCAGTATGTTGGAAGGCTTTGGGGCCACAGGGTTGGCAAGGAGATCCCAGTTGCTCTGCTCTCTCTTAATTCTTCCCTTTCATATATCTACCCACAGCAGATAGCTGCCAACCAGTGTCCTCTGTCAACGTGTCACAAGAAGGCATCTGCTCTCAGCCCGACCGCTAAGCCCAAACCCCCCTTCTTCAGCGGCGACACTACAGCCTACAGTCAATGCAAGCACCATTTAGTACCCACATCTGGCCTCCCTGGAAGATCGGGCTTCTGTCATCCTGGTTTCCTGGCCTTGGATAGTTCTTCACTGACTTCTTCATTAAGGCAGTGGACAAAACCCAGAAGAAGCCTTTTTTTTTTTAAAGATTTTATTTATTTATTTGACAGACAGAGATCACAAGTAGGCAGAGAGGCAGGCAGAGAGAGAGGAAGGGAAGCAGGCTCCCCGCCAAGCAGAGAGCCCGATGTGGGGCTCGATCCCAGGACCCCGGGATCATGACCCAAGCCGAAGGCAGAGGCCCCAACCCACTGAGCCACCCAGGCGCCCCCAGAAGAAGCCATTTTTTAAAAAAAGATTTTATTTATTTATTTAACAGAGAGAGCAAGCATGAGCCAGGGGGAGTGGCAGAGAGCGAAGGAGAAGCAGACTCCTTACTGAGCAAGGAACCCAACACGGGGCTTGATCTAGGAACCCTGTGATTGTGACCTGAGCTGAAGGCAGCTGCATAACTGACTGAGCCACCCAGGCACCCCATAGAAGCCAATTAAAAAAAAAAAAAAAAGGTTTAGTAGACACACACACACATGAATATTACTCAGCCATAAAAAAAGGATGAGATCTTGCCATTTGCAACAAGGAGGGACCTAGAGTATTATGCTAAGTGAACTAAGAGAAAAACAAATACCATATGATATCTGTTAGAAGGAGTCTAAAAAAACAGATGAACAAACAAAAAGCAGAATCAGACCTACAAATGCAGAGAACAAAGTAATGGTTGCCGGAGGGGAAGAAAGGTGGGGTTAGACAAAATGGGGGTGCGGGGAGTGGGAGGTACAGGCTCCCAGGCATAGAATGAATAAGTCACAGGAATAAAAGGCACAGTGGAGGGAATATAGTCAATGATATAATGGGGGCGCCTGGGTGGCTCAGTGGGGTGAGCCTCTGCCTTCAGCTCGAGTCATGATCTCGGGGTCCTGGGATCAAGCCCCACATCAGGCTCTCTGCTCAGTAGGGAGCCTGCTTCCCCTTCTCTCTCTCTGCCTGCCTCTCTGCCTACTTGTGATCTCTGTCAAATAAATGAAATATTAAAAAAAATGATATTGTAACAGGATTGTATGGTGACAGGTGATAGCTACACTCGTGGTGAGTACAGGATAAGGTAGAGGGCAGCTGAACCTCTATGTTGTACACCTGGAACTAATGAAACACTGTTTGACAATTATACTCAAATAAACAAAGACATAATTTTAGTACAGTTCTGCACACTTTGACAGTTCTGAAAACCTTCAAAGATTTCATTGAAACAGCAGACAGACATAACTGGTTCCTAAATGCCCTTCTACACTACAAGCTCCCAGTTCACTGCATTTCCACACTCCCCAAGCTTCCAAGAACATACCCACAGTCACTGCTAGTTCTTACCATCACTACTTACATAAGGGCGGTGGCTGGGGCTCCCTGTCCCCTCGTTAATATAACCCAGTCCTAGCACACCAGACTTGGGGCCAAGTCCCTGGTCATGGGCTCCTAGGTTCTCATAGTCGCCGTGCTGCAACCTTTGCTCATTCCCTTCACATTTTAGACTCTGTAAAAAGACGGGATTATCTGACTCTTACAGCCTTCCAGATCCAATACCTAGGATTCTATTCTAGAAAGTTGACTGTGTTCGCTAATGTCTTACAACGCCATTCCTTCGCTAAGAATCACTATCTAGTTCCTATGACCAAGCCCTTCCTACAAGAAACTGCCCCCTTCACAGAATGGATAAAGCTGGCCTGGGCTTTCCTGTTTTATTCACTTCTTCTCTAAGTCACAGTGTTTAGAGACAGCTCAGAAAGCTGGACTTTTGGCTTTTCTGCCATAGGGCTTGCATGCATATGTTTATGTCTATGTCCAGTATTAAAGGGATATGGGTCAAGGGCACTTTCACTCCGTGCCCCTTCACCTCCCACCACACCTGCTTGAATTCTAGTGAAGAGGTGAAATAAATGCCAGGATGTCTTGGAAGAAAAAGAGAGGACACCCTAAAAGGCCAGACCCATGAATGCAGCTGTTTTGTGCTGCGGATAGAGGTGAGGGAGGCTATGGGGAGAGCCAGTGTCCCTTCAGGCAAAGCTTAGTTCAGCTGCAACATGACCTGGGGCCATCGTTTGACTCACAGTCCCTCAGGCAACTATGGTCTCGGTACATCAAAGTGCTTTTTATAATTATTTTTAAAATATATAGATATTTATAAGATTTTGTTTATTCATTTGTCAGAGAAAATGCATATGTGCGACAGAACGCATAAGCAGGGGGAGAAGCAGGCTCCCCACTAAACAAGGACCCCAATTTGGGACTTGATCCCAGGACCCTGGGATCATGACCTGAGCCAAAGGCAGATACCCAACCGACTGAGCCACTGAGACAACCCCCCACCCATTTTTTTTTTTAAACAGCAAATAAGAATGAGATCTGGATTTTAAGGGTCACATGGCCAGAACTTGGGTCTCCAGGATCCAAGTTCCAGACTTTGTGACACTGTGCTGCGGTCCTTTGCTGGATGCCATACAAAGGAAATTAAACAGATGTGGTCTCTGCTCTCTGGAAGTTTGGACTTAAATGGACAGCCACAGTTCCGGCAAACATAACAGCACAAAGTGATTCACAATCAGTTCCCAATAAATAAATGAGTTGAATAGATAAGGAAAGCCAGGTTTACTGGGTCTACTAATTTTTTTAATCTATTAGTAGAGATTATTAAAAATCTATTTAAAAATCTATTTTTTAAAGATCTTATTTACTTATTTGGGAGAGAAAGAGAGCACAAGCAGGGGGAGTGGGAAATAGGACTTGATCCCAGGACCCTGGAATCATGACCTGAGCCTGACCTGAAGGCAGACGCTTAACCAGCTGAGCCACCCAGGCACCCCAGAGCGGGGGCACTGTTAATGAGGCTAAGGTCTTCAGCCAGTCCCACCTCTGCCTACTTGCTTTGCACATGGAAAAACACTGTAGTTGTGCTGCACGCTCTTTCACTCTTTTGGCTCCTTGTAAGACTTCAAAGTTGTGTCAATTTTCCTGGAAACATCTACCAAGTGTCACCCAAGAGGGAATCAAGAACCATCATTATGAAATCATCTCTGCCCTTAAGTGACATCTTCAACCCTTTTCCTAAAAGCAAACTGCTGCAAAAGCTTCCATTCATCCGCCTCTACCACCTCTACTGATGGGAAAGGACAGATGGATTCAGTGCCTATCCTATCCATAGAGAGCCTGAGATTCGTCCTTATCCATGCAAGACAGCAGGTTAGAACAGCGCAGAGGTGGATTTGGAATTTGAGGGACATTAGTACTATTCCAGAAAAGCCAGGCCACTGCCCCACCTGCAACAGCTTAGCTTCCGTGTATCTAGGCAAAGGCAGAGAGGACCCTGGGGTTAGGGATGTGAGCAGCGGAGGGCAGCTTCACCCAGCAGAACATCCTTCTATCCCGAACTATGGCAGCCCAATACCTTCTTTGGGGATTCTGCCTCAGGGTTGTTCGCCAGCAGAGTGATCTAAGGCTGTTAAGTCCGAATTGTGTTTGAGTCTTTAAAGAGGCTCACGGATTCATCTAGGCAGCATGCTTGATTGTTGTCTGTAATTGATGTGACATATACCCCAGAGGCATGCACCGAGGTCCAATTGAAGTGATGGTTTTTAAAAAATTGGAATTAATTAATTAAAGAAGGCAGCTCTACATGGGCTGTGAGTTAGTGCCAAACTCGGTAACCCTAAACCAGCCAGCCCACCCAACCGGCCTCACCACTCGAGGAGCAATCCTGAGGTTCTCAGGGAAGTGGGATGGGAGACCCAAGAGGCAGTGCAGGAAGCAAGGGCTCCAAGGGGAATGGTTTTTTTTTGGGGGGGGGCGGGTGTTGTGCGTGGGGGTGAGGGGAGTCAGGGGACACTCTCCTAACTTTCAGAATCCCCCAGAATCTTGGCTCTTGAGAACTGTTTGGGTGCCAAAATAAGTGTGTTGGGCGGGGGTAGGCAACAGCAGGAAAGGGAAGGCACGGTCCAAGGAGGTATGCAAGACTATGGGGAGGGGCCGTCAAGGGGCCGGAGGGTGTTCGGGGCTGAGGTGGGATGGGAGGAGGAGCTTGTTGTCCGTAGCGAAGCAAGATGAACCTGCTCACGTGAGGACCACGAAGACTGGGGGCGGAGAGGACCCTGTGGGTGGAGCTCAGAGGAGGTGGAGCCCGGATGTGGGGGCGGGAACATAGCACCCGGGGCCTCGGGCATTCAGAGGAGGCGTTAATTAAACCCCTGACCTGAGGTGGTTAACTAAGCTGTGGCAGCTTTTCATACGGGTTGAGTTAATAACAATAATAACAATAATAATAACAATTAACGATAATGAGACCTTATCTGCAGCAAGTTATTCTTAGAGCTTTGTAGGCATTAAGTCATTAATTCCCCTGGCCCCTCGGGCCACTTTTTTCTAGAAGTAATGGGAGCGCAAGAGGACACAGGCGATCCTTGTGCCTTTCTGCCTGTTGCTATTGGCTGGATGGGTTAGTTCCTTTAAAAATCGAGGGTTCTTTAGGGCTTCATAAACTGCTACAAGCTTTTGTATTTATTTAGAAATGATATGTAAATGGGATGAGTACAAAAATGTAGAACTCAGTCACCACAAATGCCTAAACAACTTTGATGTGAAAACGCAAGTCCCACCCTAAAGCACCAGGTCAGTGTGTCACAGTGGAGAGGGACTTGGAAGTGACCAGTAACCACCTGTGAAGCGCTAACTAGTGGCTAGGCTGAGCCTGGGTTGCAAACAAGGTAAATCCGAGGACTTCAGGTGGCTACCCACCGCAGACCAAGGAGGGAAATTTAGAGTGAAAACTCAAGGCCAGTTAAAAGAGGGGGCTTATTCTACATTAGGGGAATCACGTGGGCTGGAGCCTGGGAGCCAAAGCCTTGAGAAAACTTGAGTGCCAACAATGACCAGCCTTGTCAATTTCAACGGTTGTTTCATTTTCTGTATTTCACATATCAGTGAGTACTACAAAGCGTATGCACCCAGTCCAAAGACACGCTTTCATTTGCATCCCGTAGACCGTCGGAGTCATCATCCTTATCCTGGTCAAGATCAAAGATAATTAGAGCGTGCCTTGTGTAGCACGTTTTTAAACAAAAAAATCTCAATATACTGGGACGCCTGGGTGGCTCAGTTGGTTAAGCGGCTGCCTTCGGCTCAGGTCATGATCCCAGTGTCCTGGGATCGAGTCCCACATCGGGCTCCTTGCTCGGCGGGGAGCCTGCTTCTCCCTCTGCCTCTGCCTGCCACTCTGTCTGCCTGTGCTTGCTCGCTCTCTCTCCCTCTCTCTCTGACAAATAAATAAATAAAATCTTTAAAAAAAAATCTCAATATACTTAGACAAGGTATCCTGGTAGTCCTTAGGTCACAGTGGTGGGGTGATTCTCCCCATGAATAAAGGAGGCACGTGAGATCCAGAGCAGGAGCTAAGCTTGTCTGAATCTCAGAGTTGAGCAGCAGCAGAAGAGTCTGTCATGGTTTAGGACAGTGACCAGCCCTCACTCTCCTGACCCTTGCTATCCTTCCAGAATCATGGTCACTGCAGAAAAAGTCACCCGGGAGAAGGTACTAGAACTTCCAGAACTTTGTAGACTGCATCAAAGAATATGCAGTAAAGTGTCACACACTGAAGCTGGGAACAGAATGTTCTGGTTAATAAAAGAATCTGGTTAACAAAGTAGTACTAAACATTTAGTACTAAATACTAAAATTATTCATTGTTTATTTGAAATTCAGATGAACCGGTTGTCTTGTATTTTATCTGGCAACCCTACTTGTGGGTTAACTGCTAGGAGATTCGTATTCACTCTTTTGGAATTTCTTAAGAGAAAAAAGCAATGGGGAGGAGAGGCATACTTTGAGAACTTCAGGTTTATTGGTTCTAGCAAATGGGAACAGAGAAGATGGCCAAAAATGTATTGAGGAATCAAGGGACCCAGAACCAGGTGCCTACCAACTCCGATAAGCACACTCATCAACATACAGGGTACATGGATAAAAATGTCACCAAGTCTTTCTTGGTGGCTCCCACATCAAACTAAATGGTTATTTCAGACATCTCACAGAAGAAAGCTTAAGACAAACCATTGTCTACTCCTTAGTATTATCCAACATCCAGACAGAATCCCACCTTATAACCAGAACAGATCAGGGCAGCCTCCATCCCTCATTTCTTTACGCCAAAAGAGAGGAGGAAGACAAATGCCCCACAGAGAAATGTGCCATTTGGAGGAGCTGCCTGTTTCCTCTGGACCAGGGAATCCTCTGATGCTCAGGTACCCCCTTCCCTATCATGCTGATGGTCCTGGGGGAAATGGGCCCCCTAGGGGGCTAGGTTTTGCTCTTCATGACGTGGACTGTGAGTGGCGTTTTCTTGATCAGGTCTCTATGCTTAGCACTTACTGAGCACCGAGATATTCCCGATTCATTGAATGCTTTCCACTGTCCTGTTTTACTTCTATTGTCCCATATAATCTTTCCAACTGCCATTTGGGATAGGTAGTTCTTTTTTACAGATGAGAAAACCAAGGCAGAGAAAAATGAAATGGGAAATGACCCAAGGTTACAGAGCTCTTTCATAGTGGGCTCAGCATTGAACCCAGGTTTAGACCCCTAAGCCTGCTGTTTTAACTATGACGCTATACTGCCTAACACCCCAATACAGTCACACCAGCCTTCTGCTTAGAGTTCCTCAATGGTTTCTGCGGTAAGCAAACAATGGCCCCTGAAAGATGTCCATATTCTAAAGATGTCCACATCCTAATTCCTAGCACTTGTGACTTTGCTGCTGGGATCCAGGTAAGGATCCTGAGATGCAGACTTTATCCTCAATTATCTGGTGGGTCCAGTATAATCATGAAGGTCCTTAGAAGAGAGAGACGGGAGTGCAGGAGGCAGAGAGGGAGATGTGCCATGGAAGCAAGGGCCAGGAAGCTGTGATGGGAGAGGAACGTGAGTCAAGGAGTGTGGACAGCCTCGAGCAATGAGTAGGCAAAGAACTGATCTCCCTTAGAGCCTCCAGAAGGAACACAAGCTGCGGACACCTTACCTTGATTTTGGCCCCGCAAAACCTCTGACCTCCAGAACTGTAGCATAATAAATCTGTGTTGTTTGAAGTCATTGCATGTCTGGTAAAGCGTTATAGCAGCCGTAGAGTAGAAAATGAATACAGCTCCCCATTACTGGGGGAAATCGGGGGGCTCTGCAAGGCATTCAAAAGGGGCTTGGGTTATCAGCCCCGGTCCCCATCCCCACCCCCACGGCCTGCCAGGCTTGACAGGTTGAACTTCTCCAGGATCTTCAAGGGGCCAGGGCCTCTCTCACTCCCGTGCATTCGCACGTGCTATTTCTTCCACCTGGATCACCGGCTCCTCGCTTGTTTGTCTGGCAAAGTTCTCATCCTTTCTGTCTCAGCTCAAACAATACCTCCTCTGTGAAGCCTTTCCTGGGACTCCTTTCCTGCATTTCATATGCACTCCCATTAAAGGACCTGTCTGTTCCCGCCCCGGACTATAAGCTATTTGAGGGCACGGGACCTCTCTTCTCGTCTTTGATCTCTGTTTGCACCCAGCACGGTCCTTGGCACGTGAAATAAAGGTCCCCAGAGACTAGAGCTCTTACCTGGACTTGTGCCCTGGATGTAATGCAACCCCCCCAGCCCCATCTCTCCTTGCATAACAAGCATTGGGAGAACCTTCCCTCCTCCCCCCTCGCCCCGCCTCCCCACTAATCCCCTCCCCTTTTCTCCCTTCCCCCTTCCTAGTGAGAGATGAAGACAAAGGAAATCAGGCATGGCACTGTTTCATGTTCAAAAAAGAAGAAAGCACAAACCAAAGTTTTGCCATAGTCCCATGGCATCCACAGCGTACCTTGCTTCTTCTCCGGGTCTTGGTTTCTTCAGCTGGGAAATGGGTCTAGAGACAAGATACACAGAAACAGGAGCTGTGCTGGCTTTGAACCCCATCGTATCCCTGCTCACCCCCAACCCCTCCCCCTCGCTTAGCACTGCTCTTTACTCTCAAGTGAGTTCTCGGGTGTTGGATGCTGAAGATCTTGGGGGAGACTTTCCCACATTCTTAGGGTTTGTGGTTTCTAATAGGCACGCCGATGTTAGGAATCATCTTGAGCAAAGGTTTCCCCACAGTCACTGCATTCATGGGACTGAGTTCCAGAATACTGAGTCAGATGTGTCTTCCGAGCCTCCAAACTCACCTGAGGGCTCTCCCATGGACACATCAGACACAGAGTTTCTTTCCAGTAGGAATTCTCTGATGTTGTATAAGATGGTTACTCCACCCAAAGAAAGACTTACTCATGTTTATAACACTTACGAATTTTTTCCTCGTGTATGAATTCTCTGATGTTTAGTGAGAAGTAAAAGGCAAATGGAGGTCTCAGTAAAGGTCTATTATGTACCCAGCCCTGTGCTCAGTGTGCGGAAGGAGTCCAAAACATACGGAACGGCCTCTGCCCTCTAGAAGTTTGCAACCTGGTTGAGAAGACAAGATTCTTGTGCATGGAACAGTGGGGAAGCAGGGGACTGGGCCGCTGTGTGATCAACACCAAGCTGCATAGTTTAATGGAATTAAAGGAGCATTCCACCAGAGATTAGGGAAAGGTGGCATTGAAGATGTTAGGCTTTAGCTCGACCTGAAAGGATGGCAGGGCTGAGGCTGCAGGACAGAAGAGGAAGGTGTTTGGGACGTGGCTCAGAGGGATGAAGATACCCTTCTGTAGGAACTCACTGGTTTAGATTTTGGAAGAGAGAGGAACAGAGAGGGAGGGAGGGAGAAGGAGGAGAGGAGAAAAAAGGAAAAGAGAAGAAAGGAAAGGAGGGGGAGGAAAGGGGAGGGGAGGGGAGGGAAAGAGAGGAAAGGAAAAGAAAAAAGAAAGGAAAGGAAGGAAACTCTTCCCAGTGTAGTGAGTTGCCCCTCCATTTCAGAAACTCCCACAGACTTAGGGCAACAGCCTTTGAAAATTTTCTTTCTTGGGGCGCCTGGGTGGCTCAGATGGCTAAGCATCTGCCTCATGGTCTCTCCCCAGGCCATGATCTAAGGGTCTTGGGATGGAGCCCCGCATTGGGCTCCCTGCTCAGCAGGAAGCCTGCTTCCCCCCCTCTGCCTGCCTCTGCCTACTTGTATCTCTCTCTCTGTCAAATAAATAAATAAAAGCTTAAACATTTTTTTTCTTTCTCTAATGCGTTTCTCATTTTATTGCTCCAGGCACTTTCACTTTTACCAGGCACACCCAAGAAGGAACCCTCTAACACCACAATTCTTATGCACAGCCCCATCCCCCACCCCCCTGCCCCCCAGCATTCCTGGGGCCCATTTCAGAGTTCCTTGATCATGCACAAGTCGGGAGAGAAGGGCACCCACCCGTGCGCCCCAGGCAAGCATCCCCCCCTCAGCCCTCCCTACCCTTGAAATCAACTCTGCCCGGGATGCTGACACTTGGAAAGAAGGAGAGTCATCGGATCCAAAGGCCTTTTACTTATGTCGTTTTATAGAGGATTTTCGGGAGCCTTGGGAGTAGGGAGCTCTTTTTGACTCGTCCTTGTTTTCTGCATTCTGCAGAGGGCAGCCCACGAGCAAGGGGGTGGAATCTGCAGCGTCTGTCTCGTCTGGGTTAGACAGTTGGAAGACGTTTCTCCCAATTATAGTGGTTAAACACTGACTCAACAGCCCACAGCCTCAGGAGGCGTCCGAGCCTTCATTCACCGACAAGTTTCAAAATGAGACAGGACAGCACCACCTGTCAGGGGCAGTGCCGTCAGAGACCAGAGGAGGGAGAGTGGATTTCACTGGCAGCAAGGTGGTGGCTTTCTGGAGGGATCTGACCGTTCCTAGCACGGAGGTGACATTGTGAAGGGGCTCCTCACTAAAATGGGTTTGTTCGTATGTGGAATTCTTAGGCTCTTGTTCGGACCCTGCTTCCTGCCTCACTTCCCTAGGAGATGGAATTCGGGAAGGAAGGGACCTCACCTCTGGGGGGCGGGGCGGGGGGGTGGCACAGAATGGTGGCTGGCGCCTTTAGGGTCTTACCATGTGGACATCCTGTGGGAAACTTGTCCCCGCCTCCTCAGCAAGATACAATCCGCTCTGTGGGGAATCCAAGCAGGAATCAAAGAGATCTAAGAAGCCACAGTGGAAGGACAGCCCAGACTCTCGGCCCCCCGGGTGGCAGTCCAGTCTGACCACACACCACACTCTACTTTCATCACTGGTATCTGTCCTCCCTGCGAGTTCATGGGCTCCCCCAGGGCAGGAGGCATGTCTGTCCTCGTGGCCATCGGAGCCGGCTCAGTACCTGTCACAGTGCCGGGTACACAGCCACGGTTCAGTAAATGTTTGTTCAATAAATCAACAATCAACCCTGAACTTGGAAGGGATTCCCTTAAAGAGCGTCTCGCTCTTGTTCAGAAGCAGAGTGACAGGCAAACACTGGTGTGCTGGGAATGGGAAGGGATGCTGTTGGGTAATAATAATAATGATGATGATGGCAATGATAGTCAGAAACACGTAGGTGGCCCTTGGAAAATAGCCGAAAAGTTCCAATTGTATCTGCTAAGCAACAGGGGAATGAGTGCAAGGTCTCTGGGTCACCCCCAGGAGTCCGTGAGTGGGTGGAGGCTTAACAGGCTGCGTTTGATCTGGAAGACTGAAAGGTCACCAAAGAACAGTGCTTCTTGGAGCGGCTTGGGCACTATGGCAGCTCCAGAGGTGACTTTCCTGGCCAGAGGCGGAATGGTTCAGCGGGGTGGCCGTCAGGATGAACGCTGCTCCTGTGTGAGCTTGGGGAGGTGGTGGTTGGAGCAGAAGCCGAAGCCAGCATGGTCACGGCCAAGAGCGGCCAAGGAGGAAGAAGATGCCTTGGGATTCTGGTGTCGTATTGCGTGGAGTGGGGTTGAAGCCAAAAGGGAAGATTTGTCTTTCTCCAGAGAGAGCTTCCTGAGGACAGAGGCCATCGTGTCTTTTTTTTTTTTTTTTTTAAGTTTATTTGTTTATTCATCTCTGCACCCAGCTTGGGGCTCCAACTCACAGCCCTGAGATTAAGAGTCGCATGCTCCTCCAACCGAGCCAGCCAGGCGCCCCCGATAGAGGTCTTATGTATCTACACCTGTAGCTCCAAGAACAGGGCCTTGCACATGGTAGCTGCTAAATGAACACTTGGAAAAGGCGAGCTTGGCTGGTTGGCCGACTCTGGGAAGCACTGAGGACCTGAGAGCACGTGGAGGCTGTCTGAGTTCTCTTGCCTATCTTCTCTGCTCCAAGTGCCTCGGTCTATTTTTCTTTTTTCTTTTTTTTAAAAGATTTTATTTATTTATTTGACAGACAGAGATTACAAGTAGGCAAGAGAGGCAGGCAGGGAGAGAGAGGAGGAAGCAGGCTCTCCGCGGAGCAGAGAGTCCGATGTGGGGCTCGATCCCAGATCCCATGACCTGAGCCGAAAGCAGAGGCTTTAACCCACTGAGCCACCCAGGCGCCCCTCAGTCTATTCTTCTAAGCCATCCTTCCTCTGATTTAAACCAGACAATGGGGGTGCCTGGGTGGCTCAGTGGGTTGAGCCTCTGCCTTCAGCTCGGGTCATGATCTCAGGGTCCTGGGATTGAGCCCCTCATCGGGCTCTCTGCTCGGCGGGGAGCTTGCTTCCCCCTCTCTCTCTGCCTGCCTCTCTGCCTACTTGTGATCTCTGTCTTTCAAATAAATAAAATCTTAAAAACAAACAAACAAACAAACGAACAAACAAAAACATACAGTGTTCCCAAAGATTGTTACACTCTAGGAGGACCCAATATAGTAGAGAGGGCGATTCTAGCCCCTACAAGGCTCAGTCTCAACCCGAAGCTTTTCGGGCCACGCCCTCCCTTCTCCTGGGGCTCTCATGGCTCGACTGGGTCCTTGCAGATTGTGGGGTCCCGTTCAGTTCCCCATCCTAGCATCTTGGCAAGCAGCGGCATGTCACCATGAGAGCCTCCTCGTGTTAACAAATGCAAACACACACACACACACACACACACACACACACACACCACTTTCCTTGTCTCTGAGCCACTGTCTGTCCCTCTGCCTCTAGCCTGACCCATCTTTACAAGACTCTTCCTCTCCCGGGATGCTGTGCTGACCGCGGCCTCTGATGCGAGAGAGCTGGGTGTTCTGCACGTCTGCAGGACTGGCCTCCCTCAGGGGCTTGGGGAAGATCCGCCCATATGGCAGGACCTTCCAGGGAGACGCGAAACCAAGAACCTGACCTCATGATGCCCGCAGCGTCTGGCAAGCAGGGCACCAGCTCTGCTGTCCTGGCCACAGTCCAGTTCTCTCTTCTAGAATCCACACCTTCCCTGGGTCCCCTCCAGGCTGACAAGATCTGCCCCAGTTGGGGAAGGATAAGCCTGGCCTAGTGAGTAGTGGATGGGAGGGGGAGGGAGGGTCTCTATTCTAGGACCTAGGTCGAATCATTCCTCAACTCCGTCCCTCAGTTTCCCCCTTGAGAAATTCTGACCATGCTTCTAGGGTTAGGAAGCTGCTCAGCACTAGAAAGTTCCCTGAGCTCATGGGGTAAGAAACCTACAGTCTTGCTGTGTTTCCTTGCAGCCAGGAGCCGCCCACAGCGCCCTGCCCCAGAAGGCCTCGCTGGTTGGTGGGGCCGGGCCAGCAAGGCAGGGTCCTGCAGGATGAAAGCTCAGAGAAGCCAGAGCAGGAATAATAATGATAATCATCAGCGGTGGCGTCTTAACCATCCAGGAATGCAAGGCCCCACGCCCTGTGCGTCTCACACCCCAGGACACTCGAAGGGCTCCTCTCCCTTCATTTTATTGCAACGATCCCACAGTCTGCCATTCCCAGCCCAACCCTTCTGGGTTCCCAAGGAGTGCAGTCCAGCACCGGCTCATCTGCCACCCAGGTTCCATGGGAAGGTTCAGCTCAACACGACCCAAGCCAACGGCAGGACAGAACGCCCAGCTCCCTGGAAACTCGGGCTCCAGGCTTTCCCAGAGAAGCCGCCTGCCCGCACCTGGCCTGGAGCACTTTCCCACAGAGCCATTTGGGTCTGGTCACCGTGGTGCCCAGGAGCATTGCCTGTGTCAATACAACTCTGAATTCAAGGCCTGGCTGGCCCACAGACTGACTCGCCATGGGACCGTGGCCGAGTTTGGTGTTGTTTTTGACTTCTTTGGGTTCGCTGCCTCCCCTGCCCCCAAACTTTCCGAGACTCCCCATTGCTCACTGAAGATAAACTCTGGATCTCACAATCTAGTGTGTGGCTGTTTAAAATCTGGTTCTTATCCAATTTTCCAGCCCCACTCTTCTTCTTTACCCTCTAGATGCTGGCCGGAAGTAACCACTCACTGTTGGTCATACGTAGCTCATGCTTTTTTAATCGGTGCTCCAGTCCTGCTTGGGAAATATCATTTCCTTCATCTATACCTGGCCAGCCCATCCTAGCCTCCAAAGCCCAAGCCAGAGTTCATTGCCAGCGTGAGTATGACTGACCCTCGTCCCACCATGAAACGTTGGTTCCTCTTTGGGTAAAGCTCTCGAGCTCCGGGACCCACCTCCTGTGGGGCTTGCTTGCATATCTTTTTTCTTTTTTAAGATTTATTTATTTATTTGAAAGAGAGAGTGAGCGAGAGAGAGAGAGCAGGGAAGGGGCAGAAGGAGAGGGAGAGAGAAACCCTAGCAGACTCCAAGCTAAGTAAAGAGCTGGACACAGGGCCCGATCACACAACCTGAGCAGAAACCAAGAGTCGGCCGCCCAACCGACTATGCCATTCAGGAGCCCTGCTTGTGTGGATCATCTCCGTGCTGAAGTCTCATTCATCTCTCTGTCCCCATGTGCCTAGTACAACGCCTTGTGCACGAGGCACATGCTCAGTAAGTAAGTGTGGGACATAAATTATAGCCAAGAATCATCCCCACCTTATACAATTCCCCACACAAATGTGCTTTGAAAAAATAAAAATAAGGGGCGCCTGGGTGGCTCAGTGGGTTAAGCCCTTGCCTTCAGCTCAGTTCATGGTCTCAGAGTCCTGGCATCAAGCCCTGCATTGGGTTCTCTGCTCAGCAGGGAGCCTGCTGCCCGCCGCCCCCCCCCCACCTGTCTCTCTGCCTACTTGTGATCTCTGTCTGTCAAATAAATAAATAAAATATAAAAAATAAATAAAAATAATTATTTTAATATAAAAGTTTATGCTTGTACTTCCGCCCTCCCAGCGTCCTCACTAGTGGGGAGCAGACCCCTGGGTCTCCCGTGAAGGTATTGTTTCCTTGGCTTTGGCTCCTGGGCTGACCCATGGGATGCTTTCCCCGAGCCGTTGTGGGTCCAGTGTGACCTTGCACCTTTCCTAGTAGGAGGTGAGCTCTTCCCTCCTTGGAGAAGGGCAGTCCTACTCCCTGGGGGCTTCCGTTTTTCAAAGCCCCAGCGATGTCCATACCCCAAAGGACTTACACACCAGAAGGCCCCCTGGGGTCATAAGGTGAAAGAGATTGAACGGTGTGGGATGTGTTTAGAAACCTCTCACCTGGGTCCTTAGTAGAACCCTTGGAGCGGCGTTCAACCCCTGCCTGTTCGTGTTGTTAATAATAGTAATGTGACTTCAGTAATGTCTTGTATCTACTGAATGCTTTTCTCCAGGGAGCTTGACTAATCTTCCCCTCCAGCAGGAAGAGAGGGACCAAGGCAATGAAAGAGAGGTGAGCCATTGCGGCCATGCTTCGAATAGAAGCATTCCTTGTCCTAAGAGGTAAATGCAATCTGTAGTATGACAGGTGTATGAAACTGATCTAGCAGGAGACCAGTGCGTGCCCTGGGACCCGAAAGCTCTGCCTTCAGAATGCTTGCCCACATCAAATGCTGCACGAGTGACAACTCCCGTGCCAGGAAGTCAGACTTCATCAGTGACGGGATTTGAGCATTGCACCCGGAACACGCATTCCATGACATGGCCAACTATCCTTAGCAACTCAAGACAGTGTAAACGTGGGGTGAGGTTCGTTTTCAACCATGGTAGAAAGGTAAGTTCACATTTCTTTTATTCTTTTTTGTTTGCTTGTTTTTAAGTAAGCTCCACACCCACTGTGGGGCTTGAACTTGCAACCCCAAGACCCGGAGTCACATGTGTTACTGACTGAGCTGGCCAGGTCTCCTGGTTACTTCATGTACTTGATAATTACAAATGACAAAAGAGTTCTCTGTGGCTCTCTTCACGTTAGACCTGATCAGACTGTTGCCATTTTCACCTCGTGATGGGGCTTAAAAAAGAGCTCAGGGGCGCCTGGGTGGCTCAGTGGGTTAAAGCCTCTGCCTTCGGCTCAGGTCATGATCCCAGGGTCCTGGGATTGAGCCTCGTGTCAGGCTTTCTTCTCAGTGGGGAACCTGCTTCCGCCTCTCTCTCTGCCTACTTGTGATCTCTGTCTGTCAAATAAATAAATAAATAAAGTCTTAAAAAAAAAAAAAAAGAGCTCATCTGAGAAGCTGCAGCTGTGTCATCTTCTCCTGTGCCGAATTAGGAAGATTTTTACCCTGAGGTGTCTTTGCAGGAATTTCTCTCTCTCTCTCTCTTTTTTTTTTTTTTTTAAAGATTCATCCATTTATTTGGGAGAGCGAGCAAGCAGGGGGAGGGGCAGAGAGAGGGAGAGAAGCAGATACCCCGTGGAGTGGGGAGTCCTACACGGTGTGAAGTTCAATCTCACAACCCCACCCCCCACCCAAAGATCATGACTCATGACCTGAGCTGAAATCAAGAGTCAGCCGCTCAATGGACTGAGACACCCAGGCACCCGCAGGAATCTCTTTAACCCCCACCTGGCCCCGCATCTACTTTTGGGGAAGTTAATTCCGTTCAAGATAGATAACAGAATCCATAATGTCACTTAACCAAGTAACATAAACGGTGATCCTCTGCAGTTTTTCAGCCGTGATCTATAAACACGGAGAGAGCCTTGTCCCCCTCTCCAGTGCACTCCCATGCTTCCCCTAGGAACCCCCAGGTGGCACACAATGGCCCTCGGCTCCCGTCCAGCTCCGTGTTGGAATCACAGTGAAGCTGGCTGGACGCGGTCTGAGGAGGGCCTCTTCTGCCATCCCACCTCCTTTCCATCAGCGCACACGCCAGTTCAGCCTCTCCAGCGCCCTCCTGGCTCTCTCAGCCCACCTCAAGGTCATTTCCAAAGCCTTCTTTCTAAAGCCCACTTCTCTCGCTTTATTCCCAATGTCCATTAGGGGCCCCACGAAATGCTCCGTTGTACAGACGAGAAACCACAAACCCGTTCCATGGCTGAGCACCCTGATGCCTGCTAGGGTCATTTCAGCCTCCCACCGTGCCCTTCCCTTCTTTCACTCTCCACATCTCTGCCAGAGAAATCTGCCAGACACACAAGTCCGATTGGGGTCTCCCCTCTTCCTAGCCTCTCCATTTGCCTCATGCCAAGAGGAGAAAGTGTGAACTCTTGGCTTAACCCTACAGACCTTTCCAGACGGGTCACCCCTAGCCAACCACCCAGGAGTGGCCGAAGCCCGTGTTCACTCTTACTCAGCAATTCATGTTCTTTCTGCTTTGCCTGCTGAATTCTGTCACTTAACCTCCAAGACCAGCAGCCCTGGCACCTTCCAAACACCAAAGGCAGAGAAAATTACCGCCTCTCTCTGCACCGTAGTGCTTGGAAGGAAATGCTTCTGTTACGCCAACGTGTGATGGTTGAGTTGCTTGTATCCTCCCCGCGATGTTGGTTCCTGAACACCTGGGCACAGATGTTATTTCTCTCTCTCCTCTCCTCTTCCTGCTCCCTCCTAGCCCTGTGTGGTGGCAGACTCTCTGGGAAGGGCTGTCCCACGGACCTGAGGTGTCAGGCCTTTCTTCCCCGTTGTCACCTGCACTGCCCCCCCTCTTCCACACCCCCACACCTAACACTTAAAGCGACAACTCGGCACCGGGTACGGCTCTAGCCGCCTTGGGGATATCAGCTTACCCCATGCTGACCATAGCGCCAGGTAATGTAGGCACTTCCGGCGTGTCCATTTTATAGATGAGGAAACTGATATCTGGGGAAGCCTCCTGACAGGCCTAGGTCACGCAGCTAGTCGGGAGCACAGCCAGAAGTCACACTCTGCCTCCCAGATCCGGAGCCCTGATCGTGACCTCTACGGCACAGTCAGTGCCCGGTACCTCACTGGCCCTCACCCTTCTCCCTTGCCTCCACAGGAGTGGCTGCTGTTCCCAAGGCCAGCGGAACAGCCTTCCACCCTGAACAAGGCTGAGGGACCGGTGACCCAAATGGCTCTCTCCCCCAGACAAATGACAGGCACAACTGTGTCCCTGTTGTTCTTGCCGGGTGGGGGTCGGGGGTAGCTCTCTGCCTGCTCACTCCATTCCTGGGCCGAGGCTCTTTGTGGGGAGATCTGAAAACTGGCATCAGTGGGACCCTATCACTCCTCTGGGAGGGGCTGCCTGAAGCAGCCGGCAACCCTGTCCCCTGCCCACCCGTCCCTCCTCGGGCACCTGGAGGGCGTTCCCCACCTTTCTACCTGATCCGGCTTCCGGCCATTAATAACAGCTCCTTCTCCTCTGGGGCTCTTTGTCTCTTCTGCCTTGCCTCCCCACGCTTCCTTCCTGTTCTTCTTTCTCTTTACAACAAGAGTGGGTATTTTTAACCTGAGGTTTTCGCTCACCTCTCACTGTCCAGCTGGGACCGGGCAGGGCTGCAGGCATGCTGGAGTGCTGAGAGCGGCATGCCAGCCTCAGAGGCCACGGCTGTGTCCCTCACCGCTGGCTCCAGCCTTAACCTTCACCCTCCCCTCTGTTAAGCTCTCCCTCCCCTGCTGGGGGAGTAAACACCCCACACACTGGCCGTGGGTTGAAGCTTTGGAAACTGTACAGAACACACGGGGAGCTGAGCTTAGCCCCGGGGGACGCGGTGAAGACCATCTGTGGAGCCAGGTGAAGTTCAAGAGCTCCAGAGCCTCACACATCCCCAGAAGGGCCACTAGGGCCTCTGAGGCCACTTGTGTGACCCACATTCCAGATGCCCTTTGGAGGCTCTAGGTGGACTTCTGGGGAACTCTCTCATCCTGGGAGATGTAGCTCAGAGAGCCCCCCTCACCGCTGCTCCCCACCCCCCCCCCCCACTGCCCTCTTCAAAACTTCTGGAAGGTCTCTGCTGCCAGAAAGCCCTTTGTGCTCCTCGCTCTCAGACCTCAGCCCCCAGCCCGGCTCCCCAGTCACTCTCCACTCTGTCCTCACCTGCTGGTCTCCAGCCCCCACCCTGTCTCATGCTTCTCTGCATCCCAGGAGCTCAACAGAGAAATTTTGTTTGAAGCCTCAGCAACTGCAAAAAAGGGGTATAACTGGCCTTTCAGGGTTTTGTTGTAATTGTTGCTTGTTTTGAAGTTCGGTTTCTGTGCCTGGCTTTCTTAAGGAAGAGAACAGTGGCAACTAAACAAGTTGGTATCAGAGATTTTTTTTCGTTTGTTTTAAAGCAACTGACAGTGACTCACTGCGGCCTGCTGGGCCCAGGGCTAATGTTCTCCAAAGAAAGTAAGCGATAGTCTTAATGACGGCCCGGGGCACTGCTGTGGCCTACTGCGCGCTCTGAGTCACCGCCAAGGAGCAAAGAGCTTCAGCCTTGTTTTTCTGTCCACCGTGTTTTAAAATTCCTTAAAAAATGAGCCCCCCTGTATAACGTACTACAGATTAAAAAGCAGGGAACAGATTTTCCACGTGGTCCAGAGGGCCTTGAGGACTCACTGATGAGACAGAACATCGGCCCCTCTCATCTCAGGCCTCTGTCCTGGCCACACCTCTGTTTCATGCTCTGGTGATTGTCCCCACCCTGGAGCAACCCAACCGTCCCAGGGTCCCAAGTAGCGATGCCTTCTGGCCCTACCGTGAGCTGTGGCTGCAACATTGTTCCGTCTCCTTTGTCCCTGGCCCGCCTTTACGAGTTGGTCAGTTGTTCAGTCTACACACCTTTCTTGGGTGTCCCCCTTGTACAGAAAGACCTTTCTTGGGTGTCTCCCTTAGGTAGAGAGAGCCATGCTGGGCGGGTAGGAGGAGGCGGCAAAAGGAAGTAGGTCAGTGCTGCCTCCAGGGAGAAAACTCTCCCACCACAAGCACCTAGAGAGCCCCGTACTATCCATCTCAGAATTAATGGGAGGAGAGGGAGCCAGACATGGTGGGATTTATCAGAAAGGGCTTCCGGAAGGGGAGAGAGCTGAGCTTAACTTTGGCCGTCGATAAACCTGTCCCAGCTGGGCAAATGGGTGCACAGGGATGGGGAACCCATCTTGGCAGGAGGACCCAGAATTCCCCAGCCACCTCCGCCGGGAAGCCGCCTTGTGAATCCTCAGCTGCCCCTTCCCCTCCGGGCTAACAGGCGATAAGGACGGGGAACCAGCCCCAGCAAGGAGGAAGTGGACTGGCTTCCTGTTTGTTTGTGAATCTCAGAGCCGCCCCATGCAGCCACGAACACCAGCTGAGCAAAGCAACCTTGGCCGGAGCCGAGGGTGCCAGGGAGCCCAACCACCCATTCAGCCAGCCCTCAACCAGCCGGGAGATGTGTCCTGGGGTGGCCATGCTCAGCTGGCTGGCCCCGTAGCAGTCATGCCAGCTTGGCAGGGACAGGAGGTGGAGTAATGACTTCCTTAAAAAAGCCAGAGTCACACATTCATAACACGAAGCCTCTGCGCGGCTTGCAGGGGGGAGGGTAAGGGGGCTCAAGCATTGCCTTTCCCTGACCCCAAAGATTATTTCCTAGGATCTTAGGCATGACTCTTTTGCTCTCTAGAGAAATCCTGTGCAGAGATCACTGATCACTGGGTCCTTTAAAAGAAATCAGGCAGCATGCACTGTGGTTTTGTTTGCAACAGCAAAATACTTGCAAACCACCACCAAGTCCTCCGCAAACCAACTGGTGACAACACAACATGATAGATCCGTACAGAGAAAAATGCCATAGCAGAAGAACGGGGTGGATTAGTAGATGCCGCTGTGGCGAGATGTCCAAAGGTATTTCTGTAAATGAAAACAGCACGGTGCAAAACAGTGTAATCCCTTTTGTTTAAGTATTTGAAACAGAGGACATGTTCGTATAGGCTCACGGACACGTGTACTGCTTGAATGCATGATTTTTCATCTGGAAAGAAATTGAAGCAACCTGACAGTGGTTATTTTGAGGCAGAGGAACTGGGAGAAAAGTGGTAGGAAGGTTTCACTCTGCATTAGTTATCTTTTGGGACTGTTTACCTTTTTTAGTAAGGTTTATATATTTCAAAAATATTACCTGCGGGCAATGGAATTCTGCTCCATTATGTTTTCTTCCTTACATGTCTCTGTATCCTTTAAAATAAAAAGCATCAGGGCACCTGGCTGGTTCTGTCACAAGAGCATGCAAAATCTTCATCTCTGGGTTGTGAGTTCGAGCCCCATGTTGGGTAGAGCAATTACTTAAAAAAACAAAACAAAACAGGGGTACCTGGGTGGCTCAGTGGGTTAAGCCTCTGCCTTCGGCTCAGGTGGCTCAGGTCATGGTCTCAGGGTTCTGGGATCGAGCCCCACGTCGGGCTCTCTGCTCAGCAGAGAGCCTGCTTTCCCCCAACCCTCTCTGCCTGCCTCTCTGCCTACTTATGTTCTCTTTCTCTGTCAAATAAATAAGTAAAATATTTTTTAAAAACCCCACAAACTTAAAACATAGTATTGAACCACTAAGGATTATTTTTAAGGCAATTTAAAGAATCAGGCAATGTGCATTTATAAGATGAAGCTGGTGGGTCAGAGACTCTCCAGGAAAATTTATAGGAGAGGACGGGAAAACCCTTTGCTTTAAGATCTGTACACATCAGTAAGGGACAGCATGGCCGGTTCTCCATTCCACTCTGTGGATTCCTTGCAGCAAACATTTGAGCTATCTCTGGCTTCCCTCCAAACACCTCCACTCCCACTTTCGTTCCCCCTTCCATGGCCTCATCATTTAGCTTTTGACCCAAACCAAACAATAAGGAAGAGAAATCTGAAGGAAAGAAGACAAACAATAGAAGGTACTTTGATACACGATCACCTGTCCTTTGGACCAACTTGTATGAGCTTCTGTATAAAGGACCTGTGTCTGATTCGCCTTCTAATCCCAGGACTGCGCACAGTGGGTGCCCGACAATCGGTGGGTGAATGAATGGAACAACTTGTGGAAACGGTACTTGTTCTCTGCGGGTCTGCTTTCTCCTCCTTAGGAGTGCTTTGAGAAATTGGAAGGAAACTCCCCGAGCCTCAGAAAGAGAATCTGACGTCTCCTCTGAGTTTCATTAATTCATTAACAACTGCGGGAGCTCCCCAGATGGACCTCCGGCTGCCGAAGCCTGAGTACCCCGCTCCCTGGGAGCCTCCCCAGTTTAAGAAAGAAGTAAACCTGAGCTGGGTGACAATCTCCCACCTGGCAAAGAGGGGTAGCACCCGTTTGGATGGTGGTTGGAGTGGAACACTTGGTATATTTACAGCCATAGATGCCCCAGGGGTTCTATATCCAGAAGTTGTCTACAAAGGGTCACGTCGACCTACTTACTTGTCCTCAGGGCTGGCGCGGACAGTCTGCTAGTCCTTCCCTGAGATCTTTTTCTGAACATCTTGTACTCACCGGCGTAGCCTGGCACCTGCAGGAGCAGGCAGGCTGCTGCCATCTAGTGGAGAAGAGAGGCCACTGCCTTCCCAGGCGGGCCTGAAAAACAAGGGTAATGGAAGGAACCTCTGACAACAGGGACTATGGCTTTCAAACTTTTGCAGCCATGGAGTCCTTCCTTCAAATGACAGCAATGGCTAGGGTCTTCATGTTGGACTGATCAGTTCACTGCTCTGACTGCAGCCAGGGAAGGAGGGACTCAGAGCCCCACTGGACCCGTGGGACACTCCTCCCTGAGCTCAGTTGGCATATGGCTAATAGACTTCTGCTGTCATTGTAAGGATGGGGAAATGGAGCCTTGGGGATATGAAGCGACCTGTGCAAACAGTGGCATAGAAAAGGCTAGAACACAGAGTCCCTGTATAAAATGCGCTTGGGCATTGGCCCAGCCAACTTGTACCGTTGACCTCAAACATGGGCCGGACACAGCTTGTTCTGAGTGCTCAGTCAAAACATCTATTCTAAGACATCTGGGTTCCTGGGGAGGAGAAGCCCCGAACCCAACTCCTCCTGCATCTTCTTGTTTGAATCAAATCAGCGTCAGACCCAGGATGGTCCCTATGTTCCCTTCTCGATAGCCAGCATACAATCAGGGGCACAGAGATGCCCGTTGCTATCTTGGGATGCCAGACAAGATTCCTGGTCTCTGACATTGGAAGATGCAGCCAGCCCCACAGAACACAAATAGGGAACAAGAATATTTTGAGCATCTACTGTGCACTGAGCCCTGTGCTAAGCATTTTCACATTTGCTCATTGACTCCTCAACAACACTGTGATGTAGATATTTATTTCCAGGTTTAAAAAATTTTTTTACTTATTTATTTTTTAAGTAATCTCTACACCCAATGTGGGGCTCAAACTCACGACCCTGAGATCCAGAGTTGGATGCTTCAGGCACCTGGGGGACTTAGTTGGTTAAGAGTCCAACTCTTAGCTCGGGTCTTGATCTCAGGATTATGAGTTCAAGCCCCACATTGGGCTCCATGTACCTTAAAAAAAAAAAAGTCGCATGCTCTACCGACTGGGCTAGCCAGGCACTCCCATTTCCTCATTTTTTTTGCTAAGAGGAAAAAAAAGGATGCTTGAAGTATTTAAGTAATTTACCCAATGTCTCCCAACCTAATAAATGGCAGAATCAGACTCCAATCCCAAATCTTTCTAATTCTAGAACCTGTGTCGTTCCAATAAATGGAGTTGCTTTCTGGAGCAAGAAATCTGGGAAGTCCAGCCCAGCCCAGACTTGAATTGGGTCAGGGCCTCCCAAAAGGGAAGACATTGTCTCTGTCCCCCACCTGCGAGAGTCTAGACAGGGAAGAAAGTATCCTCCAGGAAGTGATGAAGCTTCACATGCGCTCACTCACCTGTGAGTGCAAGGAAAGATTAATATGACACGGAGCCTCAGATCTAAGACTGGCAAACTAGAGATGGGATGGAAGCAGCCTTGGACAGAGGGTCAGGAGGCCTGAACTCCACCCCTGGCTTTGCTACCCGCATCTTGTGGGACGTAGGGCAAGTCCCCTCTCCCTCCTCACCTCGAGGAAGGGTTTGTTCCTGAGGATGTGAAAGTCTCCTGCTCAGTTCTCTCCTGTTGTGATTTCAGCGGGGGCGGAGTTAGACAAGGAAGGAGCCCTGAAGGAAGTGAGTTTTGGACAGGATCTTGAAGAGGGAAGGGTTGGAGGAGGGAAATGCTCACACTGTGAGGTTGACAAAGGCAAGCAAGGACAAGAGGCAGTGGCCAGCGAGAGGCGGCGAGCTCCTGCTGTTGAATGTTTGGGAGAGATTCCATCTGGCACAGTCCACAGTGAGCAGCATCTGTAGCTCTTTTATCCAGGTTATCCAGGATCAATGTGGTCCTTTTAAAAAAAAGATTTTATTTACTTATTTGAGAGACCATGTGCGGGTGCATGGCCAGGGGGAAGGGCAGAGGCAGAGAGAGAAGAGGGACCCCCCCCCCGCCCCGTCCCTCCCCCCACCCTCCCCCCACCTGCCACCCGAGGATGAGCTCCATCCAGTCCATCCAGGACCCTGGGATCATGACCTGAGCCGAAAGCAGACGCTTAACCAATGGAGCCACCCTGGTGTCCCCAGGATAGATGTGGTCTTAACCAAGAGACTTCTCCATCCAGTGGCTAAAACTCCCAGAGGCTCCTGTTTCTGGGAGTCACTGAACACTGGGTTCCCTTTCTTAGCTGTGGCCTCTCCTTGCTTTGGAAGGACCATCCAGCAGCAAAACCCGCCTGGAGGGCAAAAGGGTGGAAAGGAAGTGCTTTTACCCCAGACCTAGAGATCCTCGAAACTCTAGGGGACTGTCAGGTCCTTCCTTCCTAATTCCCATCTGTTTGCTACCGCCATTCATTCCCACCTCCTGTCTAGTTCAGAAACATGTGCAAGCCACGGAGACCAGTGGGCATCATAAATCTGTGTGCCAGGGCCCTGGTGTCACTCTGTTTTCCAGATCGCCAAAGCCTCAGCCTTGTCACAAGCAGGAACTCTGGTGACAATTACACTGTGTCAGACTTAAAGCCCTCAGCCTGCTTAGTGCCTGAGACTTCCAAATACCAGGCTTCTTCCTCTTCTTCTCCAAGACTATCCAATCCCCTGAGTCAGGGCTCTGCAAACTTGTCCTGCAAATGGGGGAAGAGTGAATACTTTCCGCTCTGCAGGCTATGGGGGCGGGGGGTCTGCTGGAACTCTCCAGCCCCGCTGCTGAAGGGCAGTGGGCATAGCTACGTTCCAACAACACTTGACTTGTGGACACTGAAGTTTGAATTTCACCTAATTTTCATGAGTCACCAAATTGTCCTTCTTTTTTGATTTCCCCCAACCACTCAGTAGCATAAATACTACTATTAGCTTGTAAGCTATACAGTTGGGCTGTTCTCAGCCAGCAGGTCCGTGGGCTGGGGGACCAGACCCCTGACTCAAGTGTTTGGAGGTGGTTCAGCCAAAATCAGGTGGTCCGAGCCTTTGCTCGATCCTGGCCTTTGTGGCTAATCTGGATGGCTGGGCTTACACTTCAGGGGTGACAACAGCTTTCAGCTCCCCCAAAGTGGCCTTGTCCTTTTGGCTTTTCTCTCTCTTCCAAGGTAGCTTGATTGGAGGGTGCTAGAAAGATCCCCTCCTTCCGATCCATCCAGGGTTCCATGCAAAGAGGTTCTCTTTCACCTATAAGTGGTTTTCCTGAGCCAGTACATTTCCATGTTCTCGCCTCCAGCTCTGGGCACCTGGCCTTGCCCAAGCATCCTGGCTTCTACCAGCTCGGGCAGGCCTCATGCCTCTTTCCTTGTTGATTTCTCAATCCCTGTGTTGCCGGCGTCCAGAGCCCATGTCCTTCTTATAAAGCGAGACTTTATATGCTCAGAAAGCTGGGGCAAGTCAGCCAGAGACGAATTTCTTCAGAGGAGGGATTTTAAGTTGGGCCCAAAACAGGGAGAAGGACTGGGACTTTCGAGGAGGGAGAGAGAAAGAAGTTCCAGACAGAAGCAGGAGGCACTGAGCTGCGGGCAGGCGACGGCAAGGACAGAGTCCCACACGGAGCCCGTTTGAAGCAAGAGAGTGAGGACACTGTGACGTTGGGCCAGGGGGCACATCGGTGGAGGGGTTGGGCTGCTAGACCCTGAGCCTTGGATCCAGAGGAGCTTGAAGTAACTTAATGTGATGCTGCGAGGGGAGAGCTCAGGGGCCCGGCTTCTGACCCTCCGTCCAAACCTTGGTCCTGTGCTGTCTATAGCCCTTCATCTGTTCCTTCAACAAACACTCAGGAGCTCCCACGAGGAGCAGTGACCTTTGACTGGGGGGAAAGATTGGGCAGTGGTTGGGGGAAAGAAGAGGAAGGGGGAATGCTCAATCATGAAAAGGTCCTGCCCTTTTTAAATGTAGACTAGGAGAGAGAACACACACCACACACTACAACCTGATGAAGAGAGTGTTAAATGCCTCATGGGAATGTGGATAGGAACCCCAGAAAGTCAAGGTCAATAATAGGGGGCAGAGGTGACTTTGCAGATGTTCTGTGGAAGAGAAAGTCCTGGACGGTGGGGATATCTGGACCCATGAAATGTGGGGGAGGGCTCTCCAGGTTGAGGTGACGCTGAGCAAAGGGGGTACAGGGAATGCATGGGCGAGTATAGACAAGAACTCAATCTGGCATGTGTTTTCACTGGGGGGGGTGTTATTGGCATTTCTCTGGAGGCAATTTTTTAGTAGGAGTCTTTCCCATACAAAGTAGGTCTTGTATCATTCCTGCCACCCTCCTTCCCCAAAACCAGTAGGTGCTGGCGTTCTCAACACTCCCCACTACACTGGAGCCACTAAGTTGGTTTGTGAAGGCAAGTAGGAAACTATGAACTTGGACTAGAAAGGTAGTCTGCGGTAGCGGGACCAGGGAGGGCCTCGAATGCCAGGACAAGACCTTGCACTTTACAAAGTGAGCAAGGGGTGAACACTGAAGGTTTTCCAGTAGGGAGGAGAGAAGGTCTGCTTTAGAAGAATGAAGTTTAGGGGTGCCGAGGTGGCTCAGTCATTAAGCATCTGCCTTTGGCTCAGGTCATGATCCCAGAGTCCTGGGATGGAGCCCCAAGTCAGGCTCCCTGCTCAGCGGGAAGCCTACTTTTCCTCTCCCAACCCCCCTGCTTATGTTCCTGCTCTTGCTGTCTCTCTCTCTCTGTCAAATAAATAAAGAAAATTTTAAAAAAGAAAAATGAAGTTTGGAACAATGTGCAGGATGAATGGAAGGCCTAAGAAAGGCAGGGAAATCTGTTACAATCTCTTAGGACCTTTTCACCCAAGTTATCTTTAATCAGGGTGGGCTCCTTAGCTCACAATTACTGGTGGATGTCAAAGGTCAAGGGAAAAAAAAAGGTCAGGGGGAGGTCCTAATGGCACGTCCCCCCTGCCCATCGCTGGAATGGCCTATTAGAATAGCACTTGCTAAATCAGGATTTGACTACTATTCCATTGCCTCTTTCTGTCTTTTGGATCAACCCACCTGGGCACGCCCACAGTGCAACTCCTCCTCCCTTGGTCCACACTGGCAGAGTTTGTGTCAAACTAGCAGAAGGAAGGAAAAGACAACCCTTTGAGAATTCTTCTTTCCCCTGCCTATCCAGGGTCCACTGCCGCCTTAGTAAGCAAGGACCTCTCGGCGCCAGAACAAGGAGGCAATTCAGCCTGACCCAAGGAGAGAGGGAGGACGGCACTCCCTAACTCTGGCCCTTCCCTGGCCAGGACAGGACATAGCTTTTGATCCAAGGCCCAGAGAATCCCGAGCTGATAAAGGCCCATTGTGGCAGCTTCTGGAGAAACCCAGAGGCCATCAGGGGGCTCCCGGGCTAAGGAGTCAGTTAACATCACTTGAGCATTTGTGGAAAGAATGACTTGGCGGAAGTCAAGGCAGAATGAGGCCCCTGGGCTGCCAGCGGCCTCCTCTATCCACAGGCCAAACCAGCAGGAACCTGTCTGCAGCTAGAAGAGCTGGCCTGGAGGTGGAGGGGACCCACGAGCTGTGGAGGGTTCCCCTGTAGACACCTGGAGGAAGAAACCCAACCTCCCACCAAATGTGAGAAACATAACTTCTCTTTTTATAAAGGGCCTGGAGGTAGTGTGGAGGGTCTGCCGCCCTGCCCCTTGCTGCCCTCTCCCCCATCCCCCAAAAGGGGCATCCACAGCAATAAACAGCAGGAAAGGAGGAAGCCTTTCTGGAAGCTATTGAGAAATCCTGCTCTCTGCTCGGGCTGTGACCTGCTTGGAGGGCAGGCACCTCATTTGCAGGCCTCACTACTCTTACAGCAAGAACCAAGTAGGAAGAGATACCCAGAGACAAAGGGTGCCAGAGCAGGTGAGGGAGCTGGGCCAGACGAGGGTTCACAGGTGTCAAGCAGGACCAAACTTTGGTGGGAGGGTTAGCTAGGCCCATTGCACTTTTGGAGTGCTTCGACCCCCACTCGAAAGCTCTGGGAGGGGAGCAGGTGCAGGGATGACCACTGACTACTGATCGCTGAAACTCCTCGGGGAGAGGGAATGTGAATTCAGGTCAGAGACCCGGCTGTAGAGTCCTCTTAAAGACCTCTGTCCTTGGCCAGGTGGGGAACCCAGGGATTAAACTGAGTGCAGGGTTAAAGCAGTCCACCACCTGCTCGCTGCACTGTGGTTTCTCTTGCTCCTGGAAGGATTTTCGGTGGGAGACTGGTCCATTTCTCAGTGGTGGGTCTGTTTTCCCTCCCCATCATCCAAAATGCACCTAGTTCGCCCCCTCAAATGCCAAGTCATTTCTAAAACAAGGCAAAACGGGCGCCTGGGTGGCTCAGTGGGTTAAAGCCTCTGCCTTCGGCTCAGGTCATGATCTCAGGGTCCTGGGATGGAGCCCCGCATCGGGCTCTCTGCTCAGTGGGGAGCCTGCTTCCCTTCCTCTCTCTCTCTGCCTGCCTCTCTGCCTACTTGCGATCTCTGTCAAATAAAATCTTAAAAAAAATAAACAAAACAAGGCAAAACAGAGTAAGCCATATAAACCCACCACAGACACCTGAAGCCATTTACGAACATCGAACTCGCGAGCACTGAACTGCACATGTACCCCGTGCCGCTCGCCCCCTTCTGTGTGGTCCCAAAAGCCACACATAGTGGAAATTCGTTTCAGGCTGGGGAGGATCTAGAACACAGAACTAAGCTAGATTTTCTAAAACCAAAGCATTCTGCCTTGCTGGAGATTGTCCCAGCTGGCGATGCAAACGTGTGCACGTGGAAACTGCTAGAATGCTCTGTTCTGAGCCCACGGCTCCCACAAACAAAAAAGCAAACCCGTAAGACTGAGCTGGAAGGTTCTGGGCGTCATTTATTGACAGTTTACACACATTTGTTTTCTTCCCATGACCACTTCCTCTGAGCACACAGAGCCTCCTGGAAGCCTCTGAACGAGGGAGCCAGGAACGCAGGACGTCTTTGGCAGGCGTGTTCAGACTCGGCAGGATGCGATCCCTCAAGCTGGAATTCCGTCGGGTGTTCTGAGACCGAGGTGGGAGGCGGAGAGGAAGTCTTCAACAGGACTCACGTCTCCGTCCAGGCCTGCTCGCTCGCTCTCCAAGTCTATCCCGGCGGCCGGCCCCTGGTTGGGGAGCGCGTCAGGGCCAGCCACCTTCCCAAGGGCAGAGTCTCCGGTCTGTGCCCTGCTGTTCACACCTGCTTCCGCTGGCCCCGCAGTTAAAGACAATCAGCCTTCTGGTAAGAGACCGAGGACTTCCTCTCTGACCCTGCCCAGCAGCTCTTCAGCTGGGTCTGTGGAGAAACCGCTGGGAAACATGGAGACCTGTGCTCTCCGTACAGCTGCGTGTGCCAACGTCCCCACATCTCACCTAAAGGGCAGACTGGCGGCTCCAAATGCTCCCGGCCCGCGGCACTGCAGCCCCGCCGATCTCTTGCTGACCGCCGGTGCCTAGGCCTGAGCGCCAGCGGGCCCCGGGCTGTGTAGGCACTTGGCAACTTGGGGGAGGGAGGTGGATCAAAAAGTGGATGGAAATGGGAAGAATGAAAAAGCTTCATCTGATAATTAGAGATCTGAAGTGATTTCACTTTTATTTCCTTCACTTTAAGCCAATCATGAAATTTCACAGTGATTTCTGGGGCGGGGGCAGAGGGACCGCGGTGTGGATAGTGCTCAGGGCTGGGCCCCGGGCGGCTGGGCCTCACTGGGGCAGCTGCAGGAGCACGGACTGCCCAGCTGGCAGGTAAGTGATGTTCCGGGAGCGCGAGAGCTGGTACGCGATGTCCTCTGCGGCCTCCAGCTTGCGCAGCTCGATGAGGCCGTCGCCTGCGGTGGCGAGCGAGTTGGCAATCAGCTCGGCGGCCTTGGAGTCACCCTCGGCGGAGATAATGGCCGCCTTCTTCTGCTGCTCAGCCTAAGACAGTGGAGGTGGGGGGAGACCAAGATCACCCCTTAGGGTGCTGCCTGCCACCCAACGGCCTTGGAAGGACCAGGCTACACGCCCTCACTGGCTCCTGCAGGAACTCTGGGCATCTACCTCCATCTCCACCAGACAAGCTCAACAAACACTATCCACTCAACCCTCCTCTCTCCTGCAGCACACTGCCCACTTCTCCTCCTCCTGGCAACACATCTCTGTCGGCTGTGTAACTGTCTTATTTCAAAGTCCTTGTTAACGTTAGCAGCAATCCTGCCCAGCCGCCTTCCTCTGAGCCAGGAGGATCCAAACCACGTAAAACAGGAGAGAGAGAAAAGGTAGAAGCCAACCTCAGGCTCGCCTGTCCCTCCTGTCCCAAGTCCAGGTGACATTCCTCTCACACACCTAAGGAAATAGCAGCTGAGCAGGAGCTGCAGGCACATGGGACACCCCACCCCTGAGCTGCCCCTGGGCTAAGCTGGTTCCTGACCGGGAACCCAGGTGACAGAATCAGATCTCTAGGCTCTCCCTGCCCGCATCAACAGGGTGATTTCTATGTGTGATGCACAACTCAGTCATGGGAGGAAGGTACCAACAAATGTTTACTGAGTATCTACTGAGTATCTACTAAGTATTCCCAAGTAAGATCTTCGACATGTTCTAGGCTCTGGAGATTGGGGGTGGGGGGCGGGGAGGGGAAGCAAAGAAGTCCCAGCCCACAGTTTACCTTCCCTAAAATTAAATGTTGGCCGCCCATATATCGCTCTTTTCTTTGCTTCAGAGGACCAAGCGTTCTTGGATGAGGACTAACCCAAGAAAAACTAGCAGTGGGAAGAGGGAACAACAAGAAATAACACTTTTGCAAAGACCAGAAGACCAGGCTGCTGTACAAATACAGCGTGTCCCAGCAGGCTCTGCCACATCTGGATGGATTTAGTGCTTGAAAAAACCCAGTGACGATAGTGCATCTGGCACAACGTTTGATCCTTTTTGCTGTCAGCTTTCACTGCGTGACCATGGTTAAAAATGGCTTTGCAGGGAAGCTGAAAATATTCCAAGAGAAAACATTTTTATTTGCAGGAGAGTGTTTTTGATCTTAGGGAAGTGGAAGAAAAATGACCCTTCGGTGGTTTCGGAACATAACTCCACATATTCCTGACTAGCCCCCAAAGACTCTGGAACCAATTGCAGGAGGACGGTTCCTTCAATCCCCTTCCGATGATCCCGGAAGGAGAGATGACAGATGATGAATTTCCAGGCCACCCAGCAAACGGGGAGGCTGAGCACAGGAGAGAGGGGAGAGAGGCTCCTGCCATCTGGCTGAACGCTCACCTTTTCCACCACAAATCTGGCCCTCTCTGCTTCCTGCTGAGCCACCTGTTTGGCTTCCACTGCTTCTGTGAACTCCTTCCCGAAGGTCAGATGCGTCTAAGGGGAGAGAGCGAGGGAGCGCGAGATGAGGCTGTGTAATTGCTCCAGCAGCGCCGCCATGAGGCCCCCCGACCCCCTGGCTGCGGGAAGGAAGAGGCCGGGAATGGCTCTAGCAGCTGGAGGCCTCTGGAGGCCAGAACACCCTTCCACCTCCACATCCGTGTCCAGACTCAGCTCACACCCCAGAAGCCTGGGCTGCCTCCACAGTGCCCGCACGTCACTCTGTCGCCCGCAGCGTGGAGCGCTCAGGCAGAAAATGGCCCGTGGGCCCCAGAAGGTACCGGCTCAACTGACCACCTCCCCAGGGGAGGAGACTGTGGCTTCTCAGACCCCCAACTCCAACTAGGGCTCATCCAAGGTCCTTCGATGGCCTGTTCTGAGCCCCCAGAGAGGCCAGATGGAAAACTGAGCCCCTGAGAGGGAAGGATGCAGCTGGTTCTCAGGGATTCGAGGGCGTGATGCTCTCTGCTTATGGCTTCACCAGTCCACTCCCTTCTCACGGCAGCCCCACCGTGAAACAGGAAGAGGACACGGGACGGTGGAATACAAATCACAGTATTATTCCCCATGTGTGAGTGCTTCTGGTAAAGGGTTTAAGAGAGAAGGCAGGGAAAGCTATTGCTTAGGGTGAGGGTTTACAACTCTGACTACCCACAGACCTTCCCCACTGACACGTTATCACTGAGACTTGGCTGAGGCGACGGTGTGCAGTGACAGCAGAACCGGGACAGAACTCAACTCCTGATGCCTGGTCTAGAGCAACTTACTCCTTTATCCAACTTTACATTAAAAAGGAAGAAATGCAGGGAAGGGTGGCACTGGTTTTGCTATCAAAATCTATTTGCCTCCTCTCCTCCCCAACCCTCCCAAACTCGGCTTAAAAAAAAAAAACAACAACATAAGAGCCCAAAACTTCTCCTCAGGAGTCAATCCTAGTCCCACTGTCTTCCACAACTTTTAACACGCCTCGCTCTTAAACTGCAGCTGTTCTAGCTCGCCTGTTCCATTTCTGGACTCGGGTTCAAAGTCTGGGGAGGAAAATACAGTCCTGAGAAATGAAAAATGAGATGTGTAATTACGGAATGAAGTTTCTTTCTGAAAAGGCCAGGTGAGGGCAGCAAATTCCCCATGAAATCTAATTTTCTTCTCACACCTCTTAGATACGGTTTCTTGCGGTCAGCCCACATTTCCCCAGAATGGAGTATGTGGTTAAAGCCTATCGAAATGCCAAGCTTCTCCTCAGGTTTTTACTTAGGGTTTTCACACAGCCGAGGTGCTCGGGTTCACAGTGAGCGGGGAGAGCAGCCGGAGGAACTGCTCTCCCGGGAAGAGCTGAGCGGCTGCAGCCTGGCCTCCTGCCAGTAGAGGGAGCCCGCAGGCCCCTCTGCCGCCCACCACTGCCGCAAGGTGGACCTGGGTGGGCGTTGGGCGTCTGCACCTCGTGGAGCCGGCTGTCAAACAGCTGCACAGATGTTGGGGGGGGAAATGGTGCCTTTCCCCTGCGATGCACAGGAGAGCGAACAGGAAACACTCCACCTCGCTACCCGAACAAATCACTCCAAGTGATTTTTCCCAGAGAATCTAGAAACACGACCCCTTCCCCTCCCTCCTTGATCGGAAATGCTATCCTGCCTGTACTGCATTCTGAGTTACAGCAATGTCCTGTAAATACACACACTACACAGTCTCCAGAGGCTAGCTCACACCTCAGAGATGTCCCTTGCCCCACACACCAGGCTTTGGGGAGCAGAACCACTCATTTACACTCTATCACCTTTCACCGGGGGTTCCCAGAACTCACTTCACTGAGCTTCAGACCCTAAGTGTCAGGAAATTCCCGAGGGTCAGGCTGGAGGTCTGCACTGGGGACAAAGACTCTCTGAGGGGCGCCTGGGTGGCTCAGTGGGTTAAAGTCTCTGCCTTCGGCTCAGGTCATGATCCCAGGGTCCTGGGATCGAGCCCCGCATCAGGCTCTCTGCTCAGTGGGGAGCCTGCTTCCTCCTCTCTCTGCCTGCCTGCCTCTCTGCCTACTTGTGATCTCTGTCTGTCAAATAAAATCTTAAAAAAAAAAAAAAAAAAAAAAAAAAAAGACTCTCTGAGACCTCTCTAGCCTCATCAGGTGGTTTCTTCCTATGTCAAACGGGGCTAGCCAGACACTGCTTCCTAGGGAGCTCCGGGGAACACCCACAGTGTTGGGAAGGTGGAAAATCTAGTGCTTAGGGACCCTAGGTCGGATAGGGCTGGAAGTCAGAAGAAAAATGGGTGTGGCAGAGAGGAGCAAAAGAAGCCTCATCTGAAAACAAAGCCAAGGAGACTGCCTCAGAGTCAAGAAGGTTCTGCATTTTCGAGTCTCACATCTAGGAAAGTGAAAGGCAGGACTAACAGTGTCCACCCAGAAATGGAGCCAAGCCCCCAGACAAGAACCGCAGCCCCTTTCCCACAGGCTCCCCGCAGAGATTACCAAGGACACGTCGTCCAGGATGAGCCCGAAGGTTGCTGCTCGCTCCGTGAGGTCATCGCTCACCTGCCTGGACACCAGCTCTCTCTGAGTGATCAGTTCGCCAGCATCAAAGCGAGCCTGGTTTCAAAGGAAGGCAGAGGAGCTGGTCAGGACGACGAGGAAGCAGAGAGGCCAGGAGAACTACTGGCCACGTCCCAACACACCCAGTGCCACTCTCCTCCTGCCCCCTCGCCATCTCTTAGGGGCCGGACTCCAGGCCGCAGCCCCGTCACTCACCACAACAGACTTGAGGATCTCCGTGGTGATGGACGGCAGCACGCGCTCATCGTAGTCCTCCCCGATGCTGGTGAAGATGCGGGGAAGCTGGCTGGCCACGGGCCGGAAGAGGATGCGCAGGGTGATGTTGACGTTCTGTAAATCTGAGGGCGGGGGCAGACGCTGGAGTTACAAATAACCACCACAGTGGCCTTCCAGAGGACCTCTCCTACCCTCAATCTGCCGTGATTTTTATTTATTTGCCAGAGATAGAGAGAGTACACACAAGCAGGCAGAGAGGCAGGCAGAGGCAGCGAGAGAAGCAGGCTTCCTGCCGAGCAAGGAGCCCGATGTGGGACTCGATCCCAGGACGCTGGGATCATGACCTGAGCCGAAGGCAGCGGCTCAACCAACTGAGCCACCCAGGCGTCCCAACAGCGAATGTTCTAAGAAAACAGGCCAATGGCAAGAATTTTCTGGTGAAGCCTTTCCAAGGCCCCTGTCAGAATGAGCCTTGGAGGTCATCACGGGTCCAGCGGAAACAGTCCGCTCTGGCTGGACCAGCCGTCCAAAGGCCTGGGCTGCCGTCCTACCTCGCTGTTTACTAATGATGTGACCTCAATGAGCCTCAACCAATCTCGGCTTATTTCCGAATGGGGGTGATTCCATCTGCCTTCCTGGAACGCCGCGGGGAAGTGAAGGAGCACCGTGTCAAACGCGCAACAGCTAGCAGGAGCCATCAGACTCATCCGGAGCCCGGCTCTCACGACTCGGCCCAGGCAAAGGAGTGGAGGGCACATGACAGGAGTTACAATTTCCCCCCATGAGCCAGGCCTGCCTGAGGCTGAAGTGTGGTCACTGTGCTTGCAGTCGTCCGTGACGGAGACCAAGTGCCTACGGGCTAGTCCCAAATCAAGCAGCAGAGAAGCAGGAAATGCACGTCCGCTAGTTCCCGATCCAGAACTGCCTACCAACAGTTCTGAAGATGAGTAAGTAACACATCCCGTATCCTTTTAACGGCTGTACAACGGCAGAGAAAGCACTGCTGAAGAGTGGGGAAGCTTAGAACTACGCTCCTAAGTTAAAATTTTATTCTTCTCGATTAACCCCACCCCACCTTTGAGCTCCTGTGGGAGGCCAGCCAGACCGCTGACCGGCAGGGTTGCTCAACATAGGCTTACCCCGCTCCGCCCCCCAACCTCTGCCTGAGCCGTAGGGCAGTCCCAGCCCAAACCCAGTTCCTCCCAGGTGCCTGTGCAGCTATCCGTGGGGCTGGTCATTTTCTTCTCTGCTCCCCTCTGCCCTACACCCTTGAGTCTAGGACTCGCCACACTCATTCTAACTGCCCATTCACGTCTATGGCCCTAGGGGGACTGAGCTCCCTGAGGCCCCCGCTTCAGTTATCTTTGACCCAACACAAAACCTGTACTGTCCCAGTAAGCACACATCTGTTGGGGAACAGCACTGAAGGCATCAAATGTTTCCGAGATAATAAACCAACATTCTCACGACCCTTGCCTCTTGTAGCGCCATCACTGCTGGGCCACTGCCTGCTATGTGCATTTCTCTCTGCACGTTGGAGAGACAATGGTGATGGCAGTTCGTTCTGGGCTCCCTGGCAATCCAGTGGCACGTCAGCCAAGGGACTGCTCTCAGGGACTCAGGCCACTGCCTATGAGGTAACAGTGCAAGGGGCCCTAGGGTGGTGTAGTCGCTTGAGCGGCAGATCTTGATTTCGGCTCAGGTCATGATCTCAGGGTCGTGGGATGGAGCACTGGGTTGGGATCCATGCTGGGCATGGAGCCTGCTTAAGATTCTTTCTCTCCCGGGGTGCCTGGGCGGCTCAGTGGATTAAAGCCTCTGCCTTCGGCTTAGGTTATGATCCCAGGGTCCTGGGATCGAGCCCCACATCGGGCTCTCTGCTCCGCGGGGAGCCTGCTTCTTTCTCTCTCTCTGCCTACTTGTGATCTCTGTCAAATAAATAAATAAAATATTTTTAAAAAAAAAGATTCTTTCTCTCTCTCTTAAAAAAAAAAAAAAGAGGTAAGTAACAGTGTGAGGCCAGCACTGCTGGCAACAGAGGCCTCGGAGAACAAGGCAAAGGGTAAGTGGGCTGTGAAGGCACACAGAATGGCTGCAGCCCGGTTACAGTCACTGCGGGGAACGCGAAACAGGAAGGGATGACCAAGGGAGCAAAGGCACTTTTAGATTTAAAACTGGAGCACTGGGGCACCTGGTGGCTCAGTGGGGTAAAGCCTCTGTCTTTGGCTCAGGTCATGGTCTCGGGGTCCTGGGATCGAGCCCCGCATCAGACCCTCTGCTCAGTGGGGAGCCTGCTTCCTCCTCTCTCTCTACCTGCCTCTCTGCCTACTTGTGACCTCTGTCTGTCAAATAAATAAAATCTTAAAAAAAAACCCAAAAAACTGGAGCACTACACAACTTTTGAAATAGACCTTTGTGTATTTCTCTAAATCCGTACAGCTGTCTGTGTGTCCACCTTGGGTACATATTTCTATGAATCTACGTTAAAATTCACCAGGAAAAATATACAAGGAATTCTTACCAGGGACGGTTCAGCTTTTTCGGAATCCTACGGCAACCCTCCCGCACATCCTCCTTTATGTGGCCCACAGGCAAGACTCACCTTTGCTACCAGTGATCACTGGCACATTACGTGGTCGAGAGCGGCAATCAAAGATAATAGGCTTCTGTACCCAGGGGATGAGAAAGTGAGTCCCTTCTCCTACCACAATGTCCTGGACTCCACGGAACCGGTCAAAGATGACAGCTCTGTGCCCAGCATCCACTAGGAATGAAGGATAATGACAAGTCGGCAAAATCCCTTCAGGGGCACCTGGGTAGCTCCATCGTTAAGCATCTACCTTCAGCTCAGGTCATGATCCCAGGGTCCTGGGATTAAGTCTCAATTGGGCTCCCTGCTCAGCAGATAGTCTGCTTCTCCCTCTACCCTTCCCCCTGTGTGCTTGTGATCTCTCTCTCAAATAAATAAAATCTTAAAAAAAAAAAAAAAAAGAAAAAATCCCTTCACCTTTTCACCTTTTCACTAAAAGGCTATCTGTGAAAGTACCTTGGTGCTTTGTTATTAAGTCTCCCCTCTTCTGCTCTGTCTTCCCACACTCTGGGCCCTAGCAGCTTCTAAACAGCCACAGAACTCAGCAGTCCCCTCCCATCCTAGTGTCTTCCCAAGGACTCTGGTGAGAGGAGTTGTTCTTCAGCATCCTTTCTCTTTGAAACAACTTGATGCTGATTTTCTGATTAACTATCCCATCCCCCAAGACATGTTCAGGAAATCACCTCCCCAAACTTCTTCCTAAAACTCACCAAGGTCTTCACTCTTACTACATTCCATCCTGGTTCCAATTTAAGCCAGTGCTCCCAGAAGCAGCGCCCTAACTGTGGAAATCCTAAAATTTGGAAGGTCCCGCTCTTTCCAAGAACTTGGTTTCTCTCAGGTTGTAAGGGTTAACAGAGCTGTTCTTTTGATTCAAAAGGAAATCAGTGCCAGTGATTATGGTCTAGTTGTGCAGAGTGGCTACAAAGATCAGAGCACAGGGCTGTGCCGTTTAAACCAAGTAAGCTTTTCTCGTCAGGGGCTCTCTGTCTATGCCTTACAGGACTTTACAGTTGCTCCAAGTATCTTCACTCTCAATGCAATCCTCCTCTTGCCAGTCACACATGAGGTAGGTCCATTTATTGCTGCTTTCCAACCATGAGAGCCAGAGATTACCAAGCTGGAAGATTAAACCAGTTCTGTCCTACCGCTTGATCAGAGAAGCAGCTGAGACCCCAGGAAGGGGAAATAGCTTGTCTAAGGTCACACAAGAAAGTTGGAAGGAAAATCAGCTTAAGCCGCTGCTACGCTGTTAAAAGCTGGGCAACGCACCTTGAAGGTAGTTTGTCTGGAATGACCCATGTGCAGCAGAGCAAAAGCTCCTGCTTGGGTAAAGGCTCCAGAGCTAAAGCCCTTGCTGAGTTACTCCACATGGAGGCAGAAGGGAACAGATGAGCTCTCCTTTGCAGCTAGCCAGTGAGATCCCGACACAGTTGCGGCATCACCTCAAACCAATAAGAGCAACGGGGAATGTTTAATTGACAAGCAGGCTGGGAGGCTCTTTGGCAAGAAAGGCTCTGAGAGAAACTATGGCTACAAGGAAGGACGGAGCCTCGACTGACAAGGCAACCATATGGTATGGGATGGCAGCAGGTGACCCTTTTGGGCACAAACACATGCACAGGGGCGTCTGGGTGGCTCAGTGGGTTAAAGCGTCTGCCTTCAGCTCAGGTTGTGATCCCAGGATCCTGGGATCGAGCCCCGCGTTGGGCTCTCTGCTCGGCAGGGAGGCTGCTTCCTCCTCTCTCTCTGCCTACTTGTGATCTCTGTCAAATAAGTAAAAAATCTTTAAAAACTCAAACCAACAAACAAAAAACCAAACACATTCACAGACAGCGGCTGCCACCACGAGTGTCGCATGGGCTGTGCAGATCAATGGGAATCCTCAAGCAAAGGGCAGTGGCCCACCACCCCAGTGCCTCACCATTATACAAGGCAGAGTTCACTACTCCTCCTGCAACCGCTAAGGCCAGGCCGAATTTGCCGATGGACTCAAACACCTTGGCAGCCATGTCTCCTTCGGCTGGACCCACTCACACCTATGGGGATAAAAACAAAACAAAACAACTCGATCCCAAAATTCAAAGAGAAAGCCCTCTCTGAGGCAACATATTCACTTCTCACGCTGGCTATTTCTTTCCCCACTTGTGTGAGAGCTCTAAATCATGCAATGAAGGACCCCCAATAAGTAACTTTACAGCTTGGAAAAGTGTAGTGTCAATTCTTCTGCTTTCCAAAATTTTCCACTTCTTTCTTCTTTTCCTACCACTAAGGAAAAGGGGTCTGGGGCACTTGATTCAGTAACGGGAATGAGGCATGGGCTGGATATCCACAGAGAACTCCGCACCACACTAAACCACCCTTCCATTTGCTGGACAAGCAGGCCCCCAAGATGAAGGCTGTGTGGTCGGTTCTGGACAATTCTGGTTTGGAAAAGTAACTCAAAGAATGCACTACATGGTGATTCCAATTGCAAAATAACACTAACAGCTAGCTTTTATTCCAGGAGGCAGTCCTCTAAGGGCAATTACTTAATCCTCACACCAACCCCTATGAAGCAGGTTCTTCCAGAGGAGGAAACTGAGGCACACAGCAAGGTTACAAGAGGAGCCAAAGACCACACAGCTATTCCATGGCGGAACCAGGATTACAACCTGGAGGTCCAAGTCTAGCAGGAACGACTTAACTCCTCACCGGAGCGCTTCTCCACCATCAGCTGTTAAGAATAACCAGTTATTATGGAAGCAGGAGGTGGGCGACATCCTGGGACCAAGATATCAGAATAACCAACGGGGCAAACAGGCTCTCTCCACAGCTGCACTGCCAAGGGAGAACCCTGGAAAAGGCGGGAGGGCGGGGCTGAGGCAGGGTGGGCGGGAGCGCCACTGACCTAACTAGAATCTACTCCCGCACTGAACTTTTTAATGCCCCGCCCCAGTGTCGTCTCCACTTGAAATTTTTCCTTCTTCCCTCCCAGACCCGAGGCTTCCGTGATAACTCTCCCGGTGCCCTTCAGCGTTCCTTACCCGAGGCCAGGGCACACAGTCCGGACCCCTCAGCCTTTCCATTTCCAATAGCTTCTGGATTATTCCTCACCCCGCCCCCATACACACCTTCCTTACTCGAAGCAACCCCAGGCTCGTCCCGGGCTCACCGCCTCTCTCCCTCCGACGCGAGGCAGACCAACGCACACACCCCGCCCGTCCAAATTGCGAATGGGAACACAGAAGGGATCTGCAGAGACGCCGGACGTCGGTCCGTACCTTCCCTCGGTTCTCACCTGCTTCCACTCTGACCTCCACATGAATTCCCCAGCCACACATACCACGCATGCGCTGGACAGCTCCTTCTCTTCCCCGCCCTCTTCCAAGATTCGGGCCTCCGATTGGTGAGAAGGAGCGCTGTGCATTCTGGGAAGGGCGGCTTGTGGCCTTATCCTCGCTCCCGGCTCTTCGCAAATGAACTACATTTCCCAAAAAGCCATTCAGGGTCTGGCCCGCGCTGAAAAGCCTTTCCTCTTTGGTGGGAACGGAGGAAGGGTTGTCGCAAAGCCTATTGGGGGCTGTAGTTCCTTGGGGGTTAAATACACGTGCCCGTCCTGAATGGGTGTTGGAACCTTCCAGGAGGTGGGCCATAGGGCCTCCGAAAAGAGTGGCTGGGGATTCGGCTGGTAGTGGCAGGGATGGGCCGGGCCAGGATTACGGCTGATGAAGGGAAATAGGTGGGCACCCTGGAGAAAGTTGTGAGGAGATAACTGGTGGGCTGAGAGACCTTGAGAGAAGCAGATAGGGCCATCTTTCCAAAGCCCTGTCAGGAAATAGGAGTCCTGGGGCGCCTGGGTGGCTCAGTGGGTTAAAGCCTCTGCCTTCGGCTCAGGTCATGATCTCAGGGTCCTGAGATCGAGCTCCACATCAGGCTCTCTGCTCAGCAGGGAGCCTGCTTCCTCCTCTCCCTCTCTGCCTGCCTCTCTGCCTACTTGTGATCTCTGTCTGTCAAATAAATAAATAAAATCTTTAAAAAAAAAATCTTAAAAAAAAAAAAAAAAAGGAAATAGGAGTCCTGAGTCTTGGGACATTGATTGCCAGAGCTAGAAAGAATCTTAGAAACCATCTGGACTAGAAAAAGAGGGCTAGAGAGGGGGAGGGATTCATTCACGCTCATGCACCAATTGTGCAATTTCTCTGGGCTTAGAGTCCGTGTCCCCTGGACACACATGCGCACACACAAACTTATTCGGAAAAGTGGCAAGAATAATACAAAATAACACATTATCTCTTTTACTCAAATATGTCTATGGCTAACATTTTGCTCCATATGCTTTATCATTTGTTCTCTCCCTCTCTCATCCCATCTTCTCTCTCTCTATTTTTCTAAGAATAGGGGCATCCTCTTATATAACTTAAGTTTATCCCCTGCATTCCAATTTTATCTACTGACCCAATAATGAACTTTATAGCAATCTCCACACACTTCCACCCCCACACAGGATGCAGTCTAATATTAGGTACTGTACTTATTTCTCATGTCTCTTTAATCTCCTTTAATCTGAAAATTGTCCTCAGCCTTCCTTGTATTACATTAAAACAAACAAAAAGCGTATATCTCATTTTGCTTTTGCCTGATGTTTCTTCATGATTCCATACAGGTTTTGCGCTTTTAACTGGAATACTACCAAAGTGGTGTATGGACACTTAATTTTAACAAAACTAGATCCATTTCTGGATTCTAGTAGGACTGGATTTTTTGCAGCTTCTTTTTCCTGCGTTTCCTCTCTTCTCTGCTCCTTTCTTTGTCTCCACTTGGTGCAGTCAAATGACCAGAGATAGCCACAGCGGCATCCTTCAGATGGTATGAGTTTGACCTAACCAACCACAGTTTTTTCCTCTGACTTCCAGAATGCAAGCTCTATGATAGCTGAAGGTTTAGCCGGCTGTCTTCATTGCTCTGTTCCCAGAACATGCAACAGTGCTTGGCATCTGGGGAGTCACTGCCTTGGAGAGAAACCTGCCACTGGATGAGCACTCAAGCCCATGAAGCTTCTGACCAACTCTTCGGTGCTTGAATTACTTGGGATATTAGTGAGGATGAAGGAGCAGAAGGGAAGCTGAAGACAAAGCAGAAGCTGACACCCTATAACCTCCTCACCACCTCTATTCCTGGGTTGACATGTGTGACATTCTTCCAGGAATCGCGGGACTGTCTTAATGTTAATGCCTTGCTGGAGGGGAAAACAGCCTTAACTTGACAATGGCAAGGCCACAGGTATCTTATAGGTCCTCTTTAGTATATGAAAGTTTTTTTGAAACCTCCCTTTTTCTTTACCTCCCCCTAATATTTATATATATATAAATAATCAGCCACGCCTCACAGTCCCAGGGCAGCAGCTCTCTCTGCCCACGGTTACTGTCCCGTGCTTTAATAACCCACCATTTTGCACCAAAACCACCTCAAGAATTCTTTCTTGGTCTTTGGCTCCCGACCTCATCTATATTCCAAAACCATATCATTGGTTAGAACAAAGTCTAAGTTGCTGTGTTAAGGAGACCCCCCAAATACAGTGAGTGGACCAAAGAAGATAGAAGTTAATTTCTCTTTGCTCCATGGGCCATTCACAGGCCTAGTTTCCTTTCATCTCATGGGTTGGCCATCCCCTAAAAGATTGTCTTTACCTAACCATGGGCCATCTGTGTTGTAGCCTGCAGGAAGGGAAAACAGGAAATTTAGGACAGTAGTTTTGTTGTTAAGCAAACGAGTCAGAAGAAGCACATATAAATTCTACTCTATTTTGTTGATGAGAACTTGGTTACGTGACCTCATCTAGTCACAAAAGGGGCTGAAAAATGTATTCCTTAGCTGGGCAGCCAAGTAGACAGGAAGAAAGGATTTGAGGGCTAACCAGCAGTTCTGAGTACCTTACTCTCAAACAGAACAGTCAGAAAAGTGACATAAATCCAAATTTGAGAAAAGCCATAACACGAAAGAGAAAATCCAAACACAAACAGCTAAGAAAAACGAAACAAAAGCCACACAAAGAAAATAGTTGGCAGAATCATAGACAAGGCAAGGAGCATGAAAAAGCTAAACGACATAACCCTAGAAGGGAAAGATCCCACTACCCACGAACCTAGAACAAGATGCTATTAAGAAAGATAGGTAGGGATGAAAGGCTGAATGTTTTTCCCCCCAGAGTCAAGAACAAGGCAAAGCTGCCCACTCTCACCATTTCTAACCAATATTAGGAGGTCTTGGCCAGTATAAGATCCTACAATAGGCAAGAGAAATAAATAGGAACCTTTCTGCATGGGCACTGAGGCCAGAGGGCATGTGAAGCCCTATTGCCAGGCAGGCAATGCTGGGTGGCAGTGTCTGCAGGCCACCCACTGGGCTCTTTGAGGTACAATACTAGCCTACGAAGTGAAGGTGAATGAAGGTCATCTTGATGTTTTCCAGAAACATCTCAGAAGACAGCTGTGATCAAACCAGGAGGAGCACGGCTGCATATAACAAGCGAATACCCGCGGTTATGAGCCAATGAATGTTCAAGTCCCTACCTATTGTGGTTAAAAATTCTTCACTGCAAAAAAAAAAAAAAACACCCCCCCCCCCAAAAAAACCCAAAACTTCACTGCCTCAAAAGCATGCAGCTGGAAGGAAAAATGAAGAATTGGTCAAGAAGACCTGAACTGAAGCAGATGATGAAAATTAACATTTTATTTAACATTGGTCACCTCACAATTTAAGTTATGTAGGAAAATACATGTTTGAATACTTTTGATGGCTGGGCAGTAAAGTCTGTTATCTTTTTTAAGCTTTTATTTTATTTATTTATTTTTTAAAGATTTATTTATTTGACATAGAGACAGCGAGAGAGGGAACACAAGCAGAGGGAGGGCCAGAGAGAGGAGAAGCAGGCTCCCCGCTGAGCAAGGAGCCTGACAAGGGGCTTGATCCCAGGACCCTGGAATCGTGACCTGAGGTGAAGGCAGCCACTTAGCCATCTGAGCCACCCATGTGCCCCTGTTATCTTTAAAAATATTTTTAAAAGAGCATAAGAAATAACATGGAGGACATGGGGAGATGGAGAGGAGAAGGGAGTTGGGGGAAATTGGAGGGAGAGATGAACCATGGATGTGGGAGAGATGAACTATGGACTCTGAAAAACAATCTGAGGGTTTTGAAGGGGCGGGGGGTGGGAAGTTGGGTGAGCCTGGTGGTGGGTATTTTGGAGGGCATGTATTGCATGCATGAAGCACTGGGTGTGGTGCATAAACAATGAATTCTGGTACACTGAAAAGAAGTTTTTTTAAAAAGCAGATGAAATATTATACAAAAAACCCCACATATAAATCTGATTGTGTGTTATAGGAAGAAGACTTGAATAAACAGTGGTTCCTAGGACAAAAGAAAATATTTTTAAAAAAAGAAAAAGAAATAGGCATTTAGATTGGGAAAGAAGAAATAAAACTGAATTGTGTGTGAAGGAAATTCTTAAAAAATGATTTAAAAAAACTATTAGAACAAAACAAAACCAAACAAGCCTATTGGAACTAATAAGTGAGCTTAGCAAGGATGCAGGACATAATGTCAATTTATAAAAATCAGCAATAAACATTTGGAAATTGAAAGTTAAAAATACCATTTATGATAGCATCAAAACCATGAAATACTTAGGGATCAATTTAATGACACCTGTGCAGTAAAGACTACAAACATTGGGGTGTGTGGGTGGCTCAACTCTTGAACCCATCTCAGGTCTTGATCTCAGGGTTGCGAGTTCAAACACTATATTTGAGTCCACGCTGGGCTTGGATCCTGCTTCAAACAAACAAACACACACACACACACACAAACACCAACATTGCTGAGAGAAATGAAAGAATACTGAAATAAGTGGAAAAATATACACCATATTCATTGAAGAGAAAATTTAATATTCTTACAATGTCAATTCTCCCCACACTGGTCTATAGATTCAAAGCAATCTGAACCAAAATTTCACCAAGCTTTCTTTTATAGACATCGACAAGTTAATTCTAGAATTTAGATGGAATTGCAGAGGACCTAGAATTGAATCAAAACAATTTTGAAAAAGAGAACAAGGTTGAAAGGTTTAGTGTACTTGAAGGATGTGTCCACTCGTCCATAAAACTATAATAACCTGGAGTGTTGGTATTGGTTCTCAGCAGAAGAGAACAGAGAATCCAGCAATAAACCCACACATCTGTGTCAATCGATTTTTGACAGAGCTAACAATGTTATCCAATGGCGAATAGATAGTCTTTTCAGAAAATGGCACTGGAGTAACTGAACATCTGTATTTGGGGAAAATAAAGTATTTCACCCTTATCTTATACAATACATGAACATTAGCCTGAAGCAGATCACAGACCCAAACATAAAAGCTAAAACCATCAAACTGGGGCGCCTGGCTGGCTCATTTGGTAGAGCATGTGACTCTTGATCTAGGGGTTGTGAGCTCAGTCCCCATGTTGGGTGTAGAGCCTACTAAAAAGTAATAATAATAAAATAAAACTATTCAACTTCTAGGAGAAAAGCAAGAGAAAATCTTCATGACTATGGTAAAAATTTCTTACATAGAACACAGAAACACAAACCGTAGACCTAAAAAAAAAATGTGATAAGTAGGAATTGCAGAAAATGAGAACAGAGAAAACAGATGATCAAATAAGTAATACCATGAACTTAAGGACATGAACTTTAGATTAAAAGATCATTCCTGGGTGCCTGGGTGGCTCAGTGGGTTAGGTGTCTGCCTTCAGCTTGGGTCATGCTCTCAGGATCTTGGGATCGAAACCCACATCGTGATCCCTGCCCACAGGGAGCCTGCTTCTCCCTCTCCTCCCTGCTCATGTTCTCTCTCGCTCACTCTCTCTTTCTCAAATAAAGAAATAAAATCTTAAAAAAATAATAAAAGGTCATTCCAAGTATAACTTAATGAATGAGAAAGGCTAATGCCAAAACTCACCATCCTAAACTCTCAGAACAACGAGGACAAAAAGATTTTGAATGCCCACAGGGAGGAAAGAACCAGAGTCAGGGTGACCGGGACATCTTACCAGCCCCACGGGAACTTAGATCCAAAGAAGCAATGCTTTCAAATTCTAAGGGAAACTACCTTGCTACCTAGTTTTGTATACCCACCCAAATGATCAAGTGAGATGCTAAAATCAAGACATTTCCAGAATACAAGGTCCCTAAGAATTTAACTTCCATGCATTATTTCTCAGGAAGTTACTTAAGGATGAGATGCAGCAGAAAAAAGATAGATAAAAAAATTAGAGATAAGAAAAAGGATTCAGGAAGTGAATGAGAGAGGCAAAAGAGGGCTTAGAGGACTCTAGAAATCACCCAGACCAGATGGGAACAGAAGGAAAAAGGGTTCCAGGAGGGATGTTGCAAATAAAAAATTTTCTGTTTGAAAATACTGACAATTTCAATTACTGTCGGAAAATGTGGGGATTAATTAGCAACAAGTACATAGAAAAGTAAGCATAATTTATTTATTTTTTTAAAGAGTTTTTAAGTAATCTCTACACCCAATGTGGGGCTTGAACTCACAACCCTGAGATCAAGAGTAGCATGCTCCATGTACTGTGCCAGCCAGGTGCCCCAGTAAGCACATTTTAAAAAAGAGAGACAGGGGTGCCTGGGTGGCTCAGTCTTTAAGCATCTGCCTTTGGCTCAGGTCCTGATCCCAGGGTCCTGGGATCAAGCCCCTCATCAGGCTCCCTGCTCGGCGGGAAGCCTGCTTCTCCCTCTCTCACTCCCCCTGCTTGTGTTCCCTCTCTCACTGTGTCTCTCCCTAACAAATAAATGAATAAAATCTTAAAAAAAAAAACTTTAAAAAAATAAAAAAGAGAGACAAATATAATTCCAGGAGAAGTGGAGTTATTTAAGATAGGAAATAGTATCATAGTATACTACGTGATGCAGCTATGAATAACATTTTCATAGTCATAATAATGTAAGTACTTAATGATCTCATAAAATATGAGATGGCAGCTCTAGGGGAAGATGCGGGAAGGGAAAGATGGTGTGTATGTGAGTGAACTAAATCTCCATCTTCCATTCCAGGAAGACAGCAAGTAATATTTACAGCCAAAAACTCATAGTTGAATAAGCATGTGACTTAGAAACACTAAGGGAAATACCAAGAGAAATAGATCAAAAAATTGCAAGTGTTGGCCTCTGGGGAGCAGGAATTTGGGCGAAAAGAGGAGAGGGAACTTCTGTTTGTCTTTTTAAGCCTCCTGGAACTCTGAGTTCTTTAACTGTGTGCATATGTATCTTTGATAAAAAAATAAAAAAAGAGACGGAAGATAACTTAAAGGAGGAAGTGGATACATGAGCATACCAGAACATACAGCAGAAGTTAGCTCCCTGAACCGCTACAAATAATTACAGATGATGATGGCCATGATAATGAGGCAGTGTAAGAAGACATTTATTCTTCTTAGGCAGAAATACAACCAACTTTTTTTTTTTTAAGATTTGTTTATGATTTGGGGGGGAGGGGCAGAGGGAGGGAATCTCAAGCAGACTCCCCATGGAGCATGGAGCCCCACACAGGGCTCGATCTCACGACTCTTAGATCATGACCTGAGCCGAAATCAAAGTCAGATGCTTAACCGACTGAGCAACCCAGGCAACCCCAGAAACACAACTGGATTTTAGCTAGAGGGAGATACCTCCTCTTTTTTTTTTTTTTAAGATTTTATTTATTTATTTGAGAGAGAGAGACAGTGAGAGAGAGCATGAGAGGCGAGAAGGTCAGAGGGAGAAGCAGACTCCCCGTGGAGCTGGGAGCCCCATGTGGGACTCGATCCTGTGACTCCAGGATCGTGACCTGAGCTGAAGGCAGTCGCTTAACCAACTGAGCCACCCAGGCGCCCCGATATCTCCTCTTTTGTATGATATTTCATTTTTTAAAAAGATTTTATTTATTTATTTGACAGAGAGAGACGTAGCGAGAGAGGGAACAACAGGAGGGGAGCAGCAGAGGGAGAGGAAGAAGCAGACTTCCCGCCAAGCAGGGAACCTGATATGGGGCTTGATCCCAGGACTCTGGGACCATGACCTGAGCCAAAGGCAGATGCTTAACGACTGAGCTACCCAGATGCCCTGATATTTAATTTTTGAATCAGAAAATGGAAAATGTGTTCACGGTGGAAAAAAGAAAAGCATACAAAAGCAAATAATCGCTGTTAGAATTTTGGTCTTTCCTTCATTTTTAATGTAGAAATAATCAGAATCAGGGCAATACGCGCCTTTGTGTCTCGCCTTTTTTCTGCTCTAGGTCGGACCCTAAGGAAACGAAGGTGAAGTAAGCATGGTTCTCACCCTCGAGGGGCTCTTAGTCTGGTGGAAAGCATTTGCATATGACAGTGTGGGATATGGGTCCTGCCCCTCATCGGCAGCCATGGAAACACATCCATCATGACCCAGGACTCTGGCCTGGAGAAGACAGTGTCTTGCTGGGGTCAAGCCTCAAGAACGAATCCTACAGGGGCAGGCAGAGTATCTGTTGGGGACTGGTAACTGGTACTAGGCCCATTTTGGAGATTGAGGGAATTGAATCCCATGCTCCAGGGACTCTGACTCCAAACTGACCTGGGACCAGGAACAGTGCCCCTTATGGCCACTAGGAGGAGCCAGCGTCCTCAAGTGACTACAGGGTGGTGCTCTCTAGGGATAGGGAAAGGATGGCATCAGGGGTCTTCAGGTCTCTCCCAAACACCTCTCCTTTGACCCTGGGCTAGCTCTTTCTCTGTCACACACATGATTGTAGTGGGAAGTGGGGTTCCAGGTTCTTTTTTTTTTTTTTTAATATTTTATTTATTTATTTGAGAGAGGCAGTGAGAGAGCATGAGCCAGGAGAAGGTCAGAGGGAGAAGCAGACTCCCTATGGAGCTGGGAGCCCGATGCGGGACTCGATCCCGGGTCTCCGGGATCATGACCCGAGCCGAAGGCAGTCGTCCAACCAACTGAGCCACCCAGGCGTCCAAGGGGGTTCCAGGTTCTATGAAAATAGGCAGCTTGTGCATAAATCAAAAGCGCTCAACACTACAACTTCCCAACCCAGAGCATGAGCAACATAGGGGGGAAGTTTTAGCCAGGGTATTCTGCTCCATCCCGGCCTCAATTTCCCCATCTGCGAGATGATCTCTGAGGTCCCACGCTTCAGTTAAAGCAAGGATCCCATAGCCATGGGGATCCTGCAGTTTGTGGGTTCCCAGCACTGGCCTCTCCCCTCTCCCCCCGCCCCATGGCCCTTCACTGACCTGCAGATGCACCCCAGCCCTTCCCACTGCCGAGCTCCCTGACCCCTTTCCTGCCCCTCACCCCAATTTAAGGACATTCCTCTGTGTGTAGGGGTAAGAAGTAGAGTCTCTGGGAGATTGGTGATCTCTGTCAAGATCAATGCTCTTGGCATTACCTGGGCCTCTCAATCCACAGTTCATTCTCAGGTACGGACAGGGCTCCCAGCTTCTTAAACAGGCTCTCTGCCCACACATCTCTCAGGCACCTGCACCCCAGCACACAGTCCGACTCCAGACTGCTCTTCTGCTTGGGCTGTTCATGTCAGGAGTAGCCCCAGCACCCTCCCAGTGAGCCAAGACTGAGGTCCGGGTGTTAACATCTATCCCTGCCATCTTACACTTCTGCCTCCCAATCACATGACCCAAAGTCCAGCCACCCTTACCTTACCTTGGGTGTTCACTTCTCACTCTCTGGCTGCTCCTGCCCTAGTTCAGGGCAGCATCATTTCTTTCCGGAACCAGTTAGTCTCTCTGACTCCAGTCTGTTCTCTCTCCAATCTATCACCCATCTGTGCTGCTGCCAGAGAGCTCTCTCTAAAACCCAAATCTGATTATGCACATCTCTGCTTCAAAATCTTGGCTGTAGCCTTGTGGCCGAAAGATAAATCCGAAATCCTAATGAGGCTTCCAAGGGCATTCATGGTCCAACCCTTGTTTCCCCGTCCAAGCTCACCTCCCAGCATGCTCCTTGGTCCACCCATACCACCCTTTCCCCCGCCCTCCCATGTCCCCGATCAGCCCATGTTCATTCAGGGTCATTGCCTTTGCAGACATGGTCCCCTCAGCCAAGAATTCTGACCCTGAGTTTTGCTTGGTGAACATGGACTTCTTGAAAACAGAACTCAAGGCTGTGAAGCCTTTCCCAAGTACCCCATCATACTTCTCTGCATTCCTATTATCTCCCCTGCCAGGCTGTAAGCCCTTGTTGCGATCCTGTCTCCATATCTGATCAGTGCTTGATGGGTGGTAGGATCCAATGCAAGGGTTTGAATGAATAGCCTGGGAAACTGCACGCTGGGTTGAAATCTTCCCTTTTGCTCTGCTGGAGCCCACTGAGCCAAAGAAAGGCCAGAGTGGCAGGAGATGGGTGGGGACAGTGGGGGAGACCAGACCAGTTGGGGCCTTGCAGACCAAAATAAGAAGTTTGGCTGCTTCTCCGCCCCCCCCCCCCGCCTTTACTGGATCCCAGGTACCCAGATTTAATCAATGAGCTTATTTATACTCCTTGGAGGGAGAGGAGGGGTATCATCGCCCTCATCACTGCCATTGCCCTCCGACCATGTTCTCGGTCTCTCCCTTCGCACACGGTGAGAACCCCCAAACATGTATCTCGTGCAGATCTTCTGGCTACTTCTACTTACAGGAGAGTTAGGTTTGCATTCTTGGAGCAATGAGAAGTCTTCGGAGGCTTTTAAGCCAGAGAGTGACATAATAGGATTTTCATTTTATAAAGATCACTGTGTCTGCCATGTGGAGAATGCGTTGCAGGGGGCAAAGTGCGGCTGGGAGACCAGACAGAGGCTGCTGAAGAGGCACAGATGAGAGATGGGGTGAGCAGGAGGGCTGGCGGTGGAGAGAGAGGAACTGGATAAGTGGTGTAGACTTTGGAGGGAGAGTAGACCAGCCTGGCCGGTGCAAGAGCTCAGGCTGCGGTGAGGTTCAAGAAAGAAAAAGATCGAAGCAATGAAGATTCCAGAATTTCTATATAGATGGGCTTGGGGGGCAGTCATTGGGTCAGAAGAGGGGTCGGGGAACTTGTCTAGAAGCTGTGTGCATAGCAAGCACACTGTTTTTATTTAGAGTGCATTTTTAAAGAGCAGGCAAAGAGGGATGCTTCTGGGGATCATGGAAGGGGAGGGTTTGTCCCTCCAAACCACTCAAACATGACCACAGGCCACAGGTCCTTTGCAAGGAAGTCTTTTGCTTTGCTGGGGGCCTTGCTGGAGAGATGACTTCTGGCCCTCTCCCCACCATCACTTGCTTCCATACTCTTAACTTTCTTTGCTGTACTTATCCAAGTGTTGGCCTAGTTCCCTGGGGCACCTCCCTTCTAGAGTTTTCTCTAGAAAGCTCCAGGGAACTTGGCAGGTTTTGATGGAGAGAGAAGAGCTGAGAACAGAGCCCTTCTGAGGGGGAGGCTGGACCCCAGAGGGGGAGAAACATGAAGGCCTTAGACTTTCAGGGTGGAAGAAATCTGGGACCCAGGAGGTGGTAGCGGTTCCCCTGCCCTTAGTCTTCCCTCCCCCCCCCCCCCCCAGCTCAGCCAGCTGCTGGAGAGGGGAGCTGGGGAGGAAGGATGCCGGGTGATTAAGAGCTCCGGTTGTCAGGGCTGGGGCCAGGGGGCACGCCCCCTGGGTGACATTTTCTCGCATTGTGTCCTCTGAACAAAAACGAGTCTTATTTGAGGAGTTGGAGGGGGGCGGGGGTGGGGGGCCTAGGCGGTGGAGTGGAATCGTGGCTCCAGGGAACAGCGATTACTCATCAAAGGCCAGGGCAGCCCCCGTCTTTGTGTGCCCTCCGCAGCCCGCCCGTGCCTGGCCACGGGCCCCTAGCCCTAGACTGCCCCCCACCCTTCGCAGCGACCCGACCCGCTCTCCGCAAGAGCGGGGCTCGAGTGGGGGAGGGGCAGGATCGTGTGTGGGCAAAGGACTTCAACAGACCTGGTTGGGGGAAGGGGAGACCAGGGCGGGCTTCCTGGAGGAGGAGAAGCTGGAGGACAATGGTTGTGAGCTATGGGGGTTAAATGGAGACAAGGGGGTGAGTGCAGGGGAGGAGGAGGGGACAGAACCTCTAAGGTGTCAACTCAGCCCCCGGATGCAGAGTCCTGGAGGGGTTTTGGAAGGGGGGCTGCTTCCTGCTAGGACAGCTATTTTGGGGCCTGAATCAAATCAAATCCGCCGCAGCCCCCAGAGCCCCCAGCAGCTGCGTAGAACAGCTGTCCAGGCCGGGGGCGCAGAGTGGCTGGGACCTCGCGCTTCCTGCCCCCCACTGATCTCTCTGTGCTGCCTGGGGGGTGTGGGCTGCAAGGGAAAGGGGAAGAGGAGGGGAAAGACGTTGGTGTGGAGTCAGAAACCTGGGCTAAAGTCTTGTGCCCTTTCTTCTCTTGAGCTGTGTCACCTGGGGGCAGAGACAGCCTCTCTGGGCCAGGGTTTGAGGGGCTCCAGATAACGGGAAGGAGATCATTCCGGAAGCTCTTTCCTGTACCCTCACCCTCCTTTGAGCCCTTACTAGGTATGCCCCCAGGCCCAGATAGTCCCTACCCAGCCCCACCCTCCCCTGCTCCAGGAAGCCCTCCCAGTCTTCTCTTTGGGGGATGGGCCCTTTCCTCATCTGTTCCTCCTCCTCAAAGGCTGTTCACCGGGTTGCCTTGGTCTCTGTTCTTGGGGGGGAGGGTGAGAGGGCATGAACCCGGAGTGGACAAATACCTCCACCCCACCCCCCCAGACTGACCCTTCCTTCAGTGAGGGGGGTGCTCTCAGAGTGGGAGAAGCTTTGCAAGGAAGGGAACTGGGACTGAGTCTCTCATTACATTAAAGCTCCTAGGGAGACTGTGGACACATCTCCTTCTCCCCAGCTCAGCTCTCTAAGAGCAGGGCAGGGCAGGGTGCTCTGTCTTCCATCAGATCTGGCTCTGATTTTTCCTCTAGCTGAATCTCCCAGCTTTCCACTTGGGGTCGGCCTGCAGGCACCAGAGTGTTGGCACTCCGGGAGACAGGGAATGTGCCTGTTCCGGCTCCTGCTTGCACTGAGGGGAGCCCCGTGCGTGCAGGCAACCAGAACATTAGAACCAGGGGATATCAGGGAGCTTGGGGAGAGCACTGGCCCCTCCTCCAGGAAGACTTCCTGAGGCAGGCGGGAAGGAGAACCTCTCTTTCTCTTTGGTCTACTCTGGCTCTAGGCCAGGCAGTGTCCACAAGTGTGACCAAGACTGGGGGTGTACCCTAGGGCAGTTCTGTCTCTCAGGTCACGAGTCGATGACAGGGTCCCTCGTGCCCATCTTGTGCAGAAAGAACCCCATTGTCCTGGGGGCATAGCTGAGGGGTGAGTTCAGAGCCCAGAGATGGTCGGTTGACCACTGGGCTGGTCCTGGGCTTTCTGACCACAGCAGGAGGGAGACAGGGAAAATCGCCCGGCTGCTTGTTGGGGAAAGGGCCTGGGCTCACAGCTACCCAGCCTGAGTCAGAAGCCCAGACAGACGTGGCCATCCTCACAGAGGCCCATCAACTCCCAGGCACGTGCATGCGCAACACACAACCTGCCCTGGGGACAGCCCCAAACCCCTCCTTGGCTCTTCTGCATTCCTGCTGGCAGGTGCTCCACTCTTTCCTTCCCAGAGCTAGTGAGGCAGAATCTCCCCACCTTCCGGGGCTCCGGACATAGCGCCAGCAAGAGGAAGCAGGGTGGTGGCACCTGTCCCTGGGGGCAGGGGCTGCCCCTGGAGCCCCGCCCACACAGGGGATGAGAGCCCAGGGCGCTCTGATCTCCTGTGCCCGCTGTGTTTGTGGTGGGGGCTGCCAAGGTAAACAGAGGCTGGCAAACCAGGTCTTTTGGCCAGGTTTGCGTTCCTAAACGTGTTTCCAGATCTGGATCCTCACTTTCTTCCAGAACGCCCTGCCCTACTGAGATTCTCTCCCCTCACTGAGTGCCTCGCCTTATGGAACCACTGTGTCTCACTGAAGTCTCTTTCCTCACTGAATTCCTCCCCTCTGCCAACCCCAACTCTGAGACCCCTCTCTGGGAGAGCAGCATTCTTTCCTTCTCATCTCTGCAGGCCCCAGAGGGTCTCGTCTACAATATGGACCCCATAGATGGTGCTGAGACATTTTACATCGGTCTGCCTGTGCCCAATGACCCCCCACCCCCCAACACATACACACGTGCGCGTGCGCATGCACGTGCGCACATACACACACACACCCATCACCACCACCACCACCACCACCATGAGGACCCAGGCTGGGAAGGCTCATCTGTGCTTTTGTAAGGCAGGAAGATTCAGTCACCAGCATTTCAGCAGGTCAGATCATCTACTTCAAGCCGACCAGGGACTAGAGAGACGTGAATGATCAGGGGTAGTCTAGGAACCAAACCCTCACTTTAATTGATTTGGGTTGAACTTGATTTGGGCCCTGCATCTGGGTGATGTGGGGTTTTATGATCCACCTGCTGGATCGTCCACACAAATTCCTTTCCTCTGAAAGCCTCCTGAAGTGAGGGGCCCATTCCCCATCCCCACCTTCTCCCACACAGGGATGGCTCACCCCAGAGTGGCCAGGCCTTGGTGCTCAGGAAGTGGCCGGACTCTGGATCTCAGCTCTTCCTGCGGGGGCGGGGACCCCACCCTAAGTGAGGCAGGTACCATGGAGTGTGGAGTTCAGGGAGGGAGGAAGGAGCGAGATGCAAAGAAAACCAGAGAAAAAGACAGAAAGCCCCAGAGGTGAGCACCAGAGACAGAGGAGATGAGAGGGAGGCGAAGGAAAGAAAGAAGAAAAACTGAGCAGAGGGATGGGATGGGGGTTTAGGGGGGTTGGAGCCCGAGAGTGAAGAATGTACAGCCAAGAGATGGGAGGGAGGAAGCTCTCTGTGCACCCCCTCCCTCCTTCAGCCCCGCTGCGGTGCCAGGCAAAGCTCCAGACACAAATGCATTCCACTGGGTGTCTGGCACCTAACTGCTCTGAGGTCCTCCTGGGCTCACCCAGGCAAGGGTGTCAGGGGACCCATTACCCATCACCCTGACACAAGCAAGGACCCCATGCTGCAAGCCCCACCCGGAGGAGGAGGATCCTGGGAATCCAAAAGAAGAAGGCAGATCTGCCCCAGTGTGCCCAGGGGGCTCAGCCCCTCTGTCTCTGGGAGCCCCCTCCCCATACCAGGACTGCACTAACCACTAGGATCCCAGGCCTGTTGGCGGGGACAGAGCCACCCCCCTCCCCCTTCCGCTCTGCCACACCAGCGACTATTTGCTGACTGTCTCTTTCATGTCGCTAATCGCCCAGCCCCATCTAATTGGTAATTAGCCTTGAGAGCCCAGCCTGTGCTTGGCTAATTGCTGTTTGTCTCACCCTCATCTCCGGCAGCGGAGCTGTGCCAACACCACCGCCTGGGCTCTATCCGGGCTGCTGGCATCCCTGCCAGCCTGGCTGGGGGGGGAGGGTTTGGTAGCCCCACCCTGCTCTCCTCTGGGATGGGGAACTGGCTGCAGGGTACAGCCTCTCCCAGCAGCGATCTCTGCCCCGGAGTGCTCCCCAACAGTCCTCCAGCTTTGCATCCATAGTCCACACCCAGTTACAGAAGCAGACAGCTCTGAGCAAGCTATGGTCTTTGCTCTGGAATGGAGTCTGGGAGGGCTTCAGGGAGGAGGAGGTAGCAGAACTGGGACCTGGGGCATACCTAGGATTTAACCATCAGAGAAGGGAAAGAAAATGTTCCAGGTGGAGGGAAAGACAGGGGGCTGCTTGTAAAAGAAGGCTCCAAGCCAAGGCTGCACAAAGGCTATTCGAGGACCTAGAGGTGGTTGACCCAGTGTGACCGGAGGGTCTGGCATGGGGAAGAGGAGTCTGGAGAGGCAGGTGGGGGTTGGACAGTGGAGGACTGGATTTGTGTGCCAGGCTATGTATGGAGTTGGGTTTTCCGCTCTGGGCAATGGGAGCCATAGAAGGCTTTTGAGCTGAAGAGAGGCATGAACTGATCTGCTCTGAGGGGTCAACGAGGTTTGGTGAGAGTAGAGACTGGGATGGGGAGGGCATCATGGCTTTGATGCTGGAGTAGAGAAGAGGGGAGAAGTGGAGAGTTATTTTAGAAGGCCCCACAGGACTTTTGGACAGATTAGAAGCAGGAGTCATCGATGAGGACCCTGTGCTACGATGACCCACAAAGGGTCATCTCCTTCCTCGGTAGCCCTGTTGGGGAGCAGGGTGAGACGCATCTCAGATGTTTCCCATGACTCACAATTGCTTGGGGACTTCTTTTTGAGACTCAACCCTTCCAATCATTTTTGGAGCCTCTTAAGGAGATGGTACCATTGTCATGAGAACTGGCACCAGCTGGGCCCTAATCATGGGCCATTTCCCAGTTTACCTTATTTCATGCTCTGATAAGTCCAGGAGGAAGTCCCTACGACTGTCTTCATTTGGGGGATGACGAAATTGTGGCTGGGAGAGATGAAGCCGCTTGCCCCGGGGCCCTGCAGCTAGCGAACGGCCCAGGCTGGATGCGGACTGGGGCTCCACTGCTCAGCCAGAACCTTCAAGTTGACTCGAGAGTACCTTCCACCCTCGTGTGACAACTGCTCTGGGCTAAGGTTTGTTTTATTGATTCACGTATCTGAATCAGAATAGCACCGACCAGCTTGCCTCCTCCACCTGGAATCCTTTTCCTGCTCAACGCTGTCCATGTCCTGCTCAGCCTTTTAAACCCAAGGCAAAGCCTGCCGCTTCTAGGAGGTCACCCTGGATTTTGTAAGCCTTCTCCACACTTTGGAAATCATCTGTCGGTTGTCCTTGATCTTGAACCTCATGGCAGCACTTTTCTACCCTGCCCCCGCCCCAACACTCAGAGTCCCCTAGATGGGGCAGTCCTGCCCTGCACGAGGTCCCACACCTGTTGTTCACTTTGTCCTGGGTCTTTCCCTTCCCACTGCATAGTGGGTGTCCCGGACCCCTGGTCCTCTTTGGGCCACCTCCTCTGCCACCCCAGCCTGGCACCACGCCCAGGTAAGTAAGTGCCCACCCAGGGCTGTGTGCTGAATGACGCTGGCCCGCCTGAATGGGAGGCACCTCTCCATCACCGCCCAAACTCAAGTTCACCCCTCATACAAAGAGCTTTTCCTTTGTCCAGGACAGCCAGAGGCCTGAGGGGGCTAGCTGTACACTGGAGCTCCCCAAAATGATGGGGGGCTACTGGGAAGATTGCTTTGGAAAGGACCACATGTGATTCGATGAGTGAGTCCTGGCGTTTTTATTGAAACCATCAGTGACATCTTGTGCTCTCCTTGAAGGCCTTTATTTCCTCCAGCAGTGCTGGCTTCGCGCCCCAGGAAGAAAAAAAACGCACTAGTGCTTTCCACCCAGCCTGAAGGGGCTTTGGTAGAAGCCCGTGGAGCTGCAGTAAAGGCATATGAACCCATGGTCCTTGGCCCCTAAGTGGGCCCCAGACCAAAGCAACCTAAAAACCATGGATTGGAGACCACACTGAAAGCAGGATCCTAGGAAAAGATTCAGAACAGTGTCCTCTGCTGTGATCGGGAGAGCTGTGGGGGCCTTGGAGGTACCTTGGAAGTGCCTTGGGAACTGCTGAGGGGGGTAGATGGGCCTCATTCTTCTCAGTCTTCCCCAGAAGCGTTCTTCCCTTCCTGGCTCTCAGAGTCATGGCGGACATGGGCTCTGCAACTAAGCTGCCGGGGTCCGGCTGGCTCCGCCCCTTACTGCCTGTGTGACCCCAGAAGGCTTTCCTAACTTCTCTGTGCCTCATCTCCCCACCTGCGATATAGGGGTGACGATCACGGTCGCATCTCCTTCACCCGGGGCTGCGATGGTTTCGACACCCCTGGCATGCCGCCGGGCTCTCAGTAGGACTTCCTGAGATGAACTTGCGTTATTTTAACTGTTTGTTTTGGCGTTTTTAAAAAAAATTCTCTCTAGCCTCTCTGCCAGGCCTAGGCAGGAGCTTGGCACAAGGCAGGCAAGGGCAGAAGTTGTCCTAATATCTGTCCCACTTCCTGGAAAGCCTTCTTTCTGGCCAGCCCGAGCTCTGGGCGGAGAGGCAGAGAAGAGCCAGGTGTCCCATGGACTAGTCCTTCCGGGAGACCCCTCGGCCTTCCCACCTCTGAGAACATTAGGCCTTTGAGATGTGGCCCCAGCCTGCTCCCAACCCCCCCCACAAGTGTGTGCTCTGAGGCCTGACAATGGGGGCCTCAGAGGGGATGGGTGGCAGGACACAGCCCCCTCTGTGAACTGGAGCTGACCGCCAGCCTGGTTGAGCCTCAGAGGACACATTCCTCAAGGGGCAGGGAAGGACGAAGGGAGGGGGCTGCGTGCTGGCCCCTCGGCCTGGCCCTGACCCGAGGAGTGGTTGTTGCTGGGGGCTTGGACAAAGGTCCCCTCTTCCTGCTCTCTGTCCTCTTGGTGCCCACCAGGGAATGGTGCCAACAAGGATCTGTCCCAGGGCCAAGGAGGAAGACAGGAGGCTGGTGTGCGGTAGGGGTCACCTCCAGGTTGGAAGAGAGCACCCACAGGGGTGTGGCAGGGAGGTGAACATGGGCCAGGCAACCATCCAGGCATCCTGGCCTCCTCCCCTGCTTTCTCAATTCTCAGCCTCTGACCATCTCTTGGACACCACTTCCATCATTCTCAAACTTCTCCTCTCTCCCTCTGGTCTTCCTGGACTAATCAAGGGGTTGGCTTCCCTTGGGTCCACTCTGTTTTAGCAAAGGAATTCCATAACGTTTGAAAACCCTCCCCCCTCATCAAGATCAGGGTGCAGATAGCCACGTTCCTTACCCTTGGGCAAGGAGAAGAGAAGTCTAAGCCAGAAACCCTAACAGCACCGTCTCCCCTGGGGCCCCAGCTCACTAGCTAACATTTACCCAGCCATCACAATGCACCAGAACTTCTGTGCATTATCTCATTTAATCCTCTGATGGTCCCAGGAGATAGATGGTGGGGTTATCTCCAGTATATAAAACCGAAGCTTAGGGAGATGAAGCAACTTGCCCAGGGTCCTACAGGGAAGAAGGGGGCAGAGCTGGGACCTGGACCCAGGAAGTCTGCCCCTTGAGATTCATTCATCTAAAGCAGAAGCCAGGAAATGATGTCCTAATCTCTACGACAGGCCAACTGCATCAGGACCCATGGCGGTGTGGCTCCTACAAAGGATTCTTGCTGATGAAGGTAACCAGGAGGACAGAAAGATGGCATTGATACCAAAAAAGAAGAATGTGTTGATGAGGTAACTGTAGGAAATTCCTGCCTAGGAGCGATTAAGCTGTTCATTCATTAATTCCACCATCCATAGAATGAGCTCAGTAGAGTACAGTGGGAAAGAACGTGAACTCTGGAGCCTGACAGGCTGAGTTCAAATCTCTGCCATGATTCATTGTGTGATCTTGAGTAAGTTTCTTCACATCTCTGAGCCTTGGACTCTGCATTAATAAGACACCCTCGCAATACACACACACACACACACACACACACACACTCAAATACATGTGAACACACATACTTATGCACATATATGTACATATATATTTATATACATACTTGATTACTTTGCAACATAATATAGCAGCCAAAATTTAGGCTTTGGTTATAGACAGACCTAAATTGAAACTTTGTGACCTTGAGTTTTAAGTAGTCTCTGAGTAAATTTAGAATATCAACAATATTTACCTTATTGAGTTGCGGGAGTAATATCGGACACATTGAGCTAATCAGGGTTCTCCAGAAAAACAGAACTATGTGTGTGTGTATGTGTGTGTGCATGTGGCAGAGAAGGAGAGAGATTGAGATTTGTGCTAAGGAACTGGTAAATCGGGGCGCCTGGGTGGCTCAGTGGGTTAAAGCCTCTGCCTTCGGCTCAGGTCATGATCCCAGGGTTCTGGGATCGAGCCCCGCATCGGGCTCTCTGCTCAGCAGGGAGCCTGCTTCCCCCCCTCTCTCTCTGCCTGCTTGTGATCTCTGTCTGTCAAATAAATAAATAAAATCTTAAAAAAAAAAAAAAAAAGGAACTGGTAAATCTAAAATCTGCAGGGTAAGCTGGCAGGCTGGAAGGAAGCCCAGGGAGGACTTGCTATTCAAGTCCAAAGGCTGTTTGCTGATAGAAGTCCTTTTTGCTCAGGGGAGGTTGGTCTTTGTTTTATCAAGGCCTTCAACTGATTAGATGAGGCCCACCCACATTATGGATGATAATCTGCTTTACCGAAAGCCTATGGATTTAAATGTTAAATCCCACCTAAAAAAATGCCTTCCACAATACATCCAGAGTAACGTTTGGCTGAATATTCTGGGTGTTGGGCCCAGCCAAGTTGACACATAAAATTAACCATCATACACATGAAAAACTACTTAGCAGTGTGCCTGACACATTAAAACAAACAAAAGCAGTGATGATAAAGGCAAGTTGTTATAAATACTATAGGATATAGGACACAGGAAGTGGCTTGGCTGGTGCTTAGTACAGAAGGGACACTCAGTAAATGTTAGCTGTTGCTGTTACTTCTCCTCCCTGCCAGGGGCTTGGATAAGGTGCCAGAGTCCCAAAGATCAATGGGCTGCCTCTTCCTGAAACAGACTAGTAGGAGAGCCTGACACGGACAGGCAGTGTAATAGGTGCTGGGAGAGGGGCCCATGCAAACAGCTTTGGACATATTTATGGTGCCTGGATGTTTAAGGAAGGCTTCCTGGAGGAGGTGACCTCATCTGGGACTTGAAGGATAAATAGGGGCCTGCCAGGGAGCTAGGCAAGGAAGAGATAAAAGCCATCCCAGCTAGGGAACAGCAAATGTGAAGTGCTTTAGTGCAGAAGAAACAACATCACGGGGAAGTGTGTGTTTTGCAGCCCGAAGGTGCTGGGTCTGGCTCTAGTGTTGGGTGTAGGGTGGGGATAGCAGCAGGAGGTGAGGCTTTATACAGGGCCAGCGCCTCTGAGATCCTGCTGGGCCTTGATGGTCCTCCAAGGACTCTTATAGACAGGGGGAAAGGCAAGGACTGAATTATATATAAGACATTCTCCGTGAAGCAGATCCTAAGAATTTAGGTTTGACAGGAGAAAGAATTTTTGATGATTGGGGACCCTGGGGATTTCTTACAGGACGAATAGGGGAGACTGTTGTTGATGCTGAAGGAGTGAGTAGACAGCTCTTTGGTGGAAATGAGAGCTGAGCACCAAAAGTTGCTCCTGATAGGAAAAGAATTTAGCCATGACTCGATGCACATTCCTGAACCCCTCTGTGCATGGCCTGTGGGTAGTGGAGATCCGGACTACCTTGGGGGTATGGACTGTGACCTGGGATATGAGTGTGTGCATATATGAGGGTGAGGACATGTAGGGGAGTGAAGGAGGGAGGTGTACCCAGTCATCCCTCCACAGGGAATGGATCTCAAGAGACCAGAATCCTCTCCTAAGAATAAAGCAGAGACAGGGATGGTGAGCACCTCGTGCTTCTGTAGCCTGATAGAATCTTTTGCTACTCGAACAACTGGGAAATACAGGCCTGGAGTCCTGCTGGCTACTGTGGAAGATTCTAGAATAGTGACTCTCCAACTTCAGCCTGCGTTGGAATTCCCAGGGCTCCTTGCTAAAATGCAGATTCTGATTCAGCAGGCGGGAACGGGGCCTGAGAATTTTCATTTCTAATGAAATTCCCCCTTCCCTGTGATGCTGATCACCTAAATGCTGATGCTGCTGACCTGGGGACCATACTTTGAGTGGCAAGGATCCAGAACAGTGGTCCACCGTCCAGGCTGCACATTACAGTCACCTGGGGAGATTATTAAAAAAAAAAAAAAAAAAGGATACCAGGGCCTCACTTCAGACCAATTAAATAAGGATTTTTAGGGATAGAACCTGAGCATCTATGGTTTTAAAAGCCCTAACTGATCCTGATGCACAGTAAGGACATGAAAGAAAAACTGCTCCAGAATGTGCCCATTCAGGCTGGGGTAGGGGATTCAGATTCCCTTCCCAGCAGATAATCTAGAAATAGCATGCAAACCACATGAAGTCCTAGCCCATGGCCCCATGTACAGCATTCCTAGTAACCCCAGAAGGGCAACTGAGGGGTATCCATTTCAGGAAGGGGAAGGGGCAGGAAGGGCAGCCCCCTCTCAACCCCATCCCCACCAGCCCCTTGGAAAGTGGCTTTGTCCAGTGTTTGCCGCACAGAGCTAAATATAGCCTGGGCTGGGGGCTGAATTCAGGCTATTGAGGGAATCAGGCCTCTCTGTGGCCCTGCCCCAGGCCCCGGCTGCAGAGAGCTGGAGAAGAGGAGGCAGGGAAAGGAAGGAGTAGGGGTGGGGAGACAGAGCATGGAAGACAGCGCAGATGGGTGGGAGACGGTTGGCTTGTCGAGGCGAAAACGGAAATCCGAGCTCTTGCATCTTCAAAAATGAGGGTGCAATGTGGGTTAAAAAGAGAGACAGTCCTCACCTTGTGCTATAGCCTGAAGGGTGGCCCCCCATTCATTTGTTGAAGCCCTAATCCCTAATGTGACTGTACTTGGAGATATCTATACTTAGCCTATAAGGAGGGAATCAAGGTTAAATGAGGTCATAAGGGTGGCGTCCCGGTCCCATAGGATTAGTGCCCTTGTAAAAAGAGCCACCAAGATATCTTGTCCCCTATATGGCCCCCTTGCACACACACAGGGAAGGAAAGGCCATCTGAAAGCCAGGAAGAGAACTCTCACCAGAAACTGAAATGGCCGAACCTTGCTCTTGGACTTCTAGCTCCAGAACTGTGAGACCACTGTTGCTTTAAGCCACCACATTTGTGGTATTTTGTGATGGCAGCCTGAGCTAAGATACCTTAGAAGCACAACCTGCTTGCCCATCCCCTTACCATGCTTCCTCCACTTCTCCCAAAGTAAACTTCCCTTCCAGAAACTTCTTCAGCGAGGAATCTTTCACTTCCCTAAAGGACGCTCCCTGTGGAGCTCAATGCACGGAAGTTCTTCTTGTAGTCTAACCACCACACAGCTGCAACCAGATGTGTCAGAAAGCACAGTTGTGCTCAACCTCCCAAGCCATAAAAACACATTTCTTTGTTGCAGTGCCTACCAGAGGCTTTGGATGGGCACGGAGGCGGGGGTGGGAGACCCAGCTGGGGGTGGGGGAGTCCCTCATGGAGGGCGGGGCCAGCCCCAGCCTCATGCACAGCCACCCTGCTTAGATAAAACCACTCAGGCAGCCCTGTCCCAGGTCCAGCATCCCCAGTACTCAGCTAGGTACCAAACCCCAAACCCCGCCCTGAGGAGTGTGGGCTCTGTGGCTGGCCCGGAGTGTTTAAGTGGTGAATCTGCACAGCGGGCGAGGCCAGAGGCACATTAAGGATTAACTTCCTGGCTGCAGCTGGCCTGGCTCAGCCTTCCTGTTAGAGGAGTCTGTGGGCAGCCTCCGCCCAGAGATATGGTTCTGTAAAACCACAGCCCCCTCCTAGGCCCGGGCCGCCAGCCCACCGAAGGCCCCTCCGGTGCCCAGGCAGGAGCTGTTCCCGCACCTCTTGCCAAGCCCTTTCCAGATGTCTTGGAGCAGCTGGCCAGAACCTTGAGGGGGTCTCAGGTTGGGGGGAGGTGCGCAGAGCCTGGGCTTTGTTGTCTCAGCTCCCGGTAGGGAGGCTTAACACAGTACAAAGGGCACGGTGGTCTAATTCCCTTATGGATGCCCACCTCCCATCCCCCAACCCCTGCTCCAGGAGTTCTCAGACTGGATTTGAGGGTTTGGAGAGTGAGCTCATGACTTCAAGGCTCCCCTGCCCCAGAGAAGATAGACAGTCTCTACTGCTCAGGGGGCCCCAGTCTGCCCAGGCCCCAGGGGGTGGGGAGGTGCAGCCTCTGAGCTCAGGGGTCCCAGTCTGACCAGGGAGTGTGGCTATCCTCAGGATGGGTGAAACGAAGGCAGGAACATCAGGACTGGGGGAGACAGGGAGGTGACAGCTCTGCTGGGCTGGGGCAGGTGTGTGGGGACAGGGGGGTAGCTGAGAGATGCTGGGGAAGAAGAGAGCGTGGTGACAGGGTCTAAGCTGGTTCACTGCAGACTTCTTTTAAAAGCCACCAGGAGAGCCCCAAAGGTAGGATCTGTGCTGTCTCCCTGCGGGGCAAGGGAGGGAGCCCAGCCTTGTGCCCTCCAGGTCCTGAGGGCCTGGCTAGGGCTGCTCCTCCCCCGCTCCCCCAACTGACAGGCAGGCTTCCAGACCGCCTTAAGGCCTGACTTGCCCAGACTGGCTCAGCCTGTCTCCAAAGAATGTCCGGCTGGGCCCTGGGTGTTTCCGCTGTCCCCTCACTCTCTCCTCTAGCAAGGACTGCCTCCTAGCCCCAAGTAAGCAAGAAAAGCCACCCCGCTGGGGGGTGGGGGTGGGTAGTAAGTGTGTGGAGGGGAGGGGGAGCCATTAGGGAGCTGAGCTGCTGTAGGACTAGAGGATTCTAATCGATGGGCTCATGTTATATTTATCAGCCACACTACTTAGGCGCTGCCCTGAGCAGGACTAATGGCCTCCCCATTGGAGACGCCATTACAGGAAGTGTAGGGGGAGGGGCCGGGGCGCTGAAAGGAGATGGGGACCTGGCAAGGTTTACTTCTCCTGGTGGCTGCCCCCAGCCCCTACCACAGGGGCAGCTGTCCTGCACGCTGCAGTCGTGGAGTGTGCTAAAGGCTCTTCCTCTCCTCCTCACTAAGGGGGAGGAATTACCCAGAATCCTCAACCAGAGGTCACCCCTGCCATCCCTCTGCGTCCCCTTCACTGCACTCTTCTGGACCCTTTCTGCTTTCCTTGAACGAAGCCACGCCTTCTCCACCCTCTCCACTGTTTGAATGACAACCACGTGGGCCAACCAAGTGACTCAGCCTTTCCTGGGGCGGAACCAGCCGTGGTTGCCTTGGCGGTCTTTGGGGTGGTGGGTGGAGGAGGGGGTCTGGATACTTCCTGTAACAGCCTTAATTGCTCATTTATTTAGGGCAATTAGTCCCTGGTGACCCTCCCTTCCTTGACCCCAGCAATGACTATTCTCAGCTCACACAACATTCCACCAAGATGGGGTGGGGCCTGGTCCAGCATGAATGGGGGTGAGGCCAGGCGGGGAGGCAGGGTGCTCCCAAAGTCTAAGAAGCTCCCGGAGTCCGAGAATCCCTATTTAGAGGCTGACCTGGTCAGACCATTCTGTGCCCTGTCACTGGCCCCTGCTCCCAGCATGCTCTTGGCCCTCTCTGGCCGCTCATTCAGCTCCGAGGGTGGACCCACCCCTCCACACTCCCAACGTTGGTGGCCTCTAGACACTGCCCTCTCCACCAATGGCACTACTGTCTTCCTGACCAGCCCCCCGCCCCCACCCCCACCCCGGTCATGGTTGGCTCCTGGCGAGCTTTGCCCCCTCCCTCCCCACAGGCAGCTGCTCCAATAGCAGAAGCTCTCAGGGGGGCCCCTCCTGCGTCCCATCATGCACCTTGTCTCATTAGGAGGCTACAGAGGCCCACTCCTCCTGTGCCTCAGATCTACCTAACTGTGCCCTGCTTCTGAGAACTTCTTAGTTAGGGCTACTAAAAGTTTGGCTCCAGAAGGATCTCATTGCATGGAAACTGAGGTTCCAAGAGAAGAAAACAAGCCCAGGGTTCCTGGGTGAGTTAGAGGCAGAGCGGGACTAGAACCCAGTGCCCTTGATCCCCAGCCTAGCACTCAGCAACACCATGACCACATCTCCTTCAGCCTCCTTTTAGACCACCCCTTCCTCTGGTCTGTCCCTCTTATCCACGGTTACCCCGTCCTGACAACAGAGCCTTCTGAAGGCCTCCCCTCTCAGCCCCTCAGAAACTCTCTGGTTCAGACTCCAGCTCTGCTGTTCTTCCAGGCTGTGGACACACTCCACCCCCAGGTTTTCCTGGACCCCAGACTCCTCCTCTTTGGAGGGGGTGCTGGGACAGCCCCCCCACAAGGCTATACCTGTGGGGACTTTCAGCTCAGCCCCTTTTCCCAAAGACCTGTTGGTCAAAAGCTGAAGCAAGGTACTGGGGGTTCTAGAATCAGACTCTTTAGTTTTGCCTTTTGGGTTTGGAACCATCTTTGTAAGCCAAGCCGCAGGAGAGCCTGGAGACCTTCGTGAGGCAGGGTTGCCCTCTAAACTGGGGACTTTTTCTCGGCCCCCTTCTCTGGGTGTACCCATCCCAACCTTTCCTCACCTTTACCGATGCCTACTGTACCAACCTCCTTCCTTGTTGGAGGTCCTTCTTAGACTCCTCCAGGGGTATAAGCCCTTCTTTGGTGGGGAGGTGCCAAAGGCTTAGGGACAGGGGGTAGGGGCAGGGACTGGTCTCAGCCTTGGTGTCTTCTTGGCTGTGGGACAAAGAGAGCCATGTTGGGGGTGACCTCACCCTTTGGGCATCCTCCTGCTGGACAAGGGGCCTGATTGTTCCCCAGCCTGGAAGTGGGAGGTAGGAGGATGACACTTCAATCCTCGGACCCTCTTTAGACACCCCACACTTTTGGCTGCTGCGGGCTCCGCGTGGGGGTTGGGGGGCCTGTGCGGGGAGGCAGGCGCCTCTGAGGGAGGCTGACCCAATTTGGATGGCAAGAGAAAAGCTTGGAATATCTGTGAAGTCCATCCTAGAAACTCACCTCCCTCTCAAAAGATGCCAAAGCCCACACCTCTGAAGGTAGAGGCAGACATGCTCTGCTTCCCTTTTTTCTAGCAGTGATCTCTCTTTGTGGGCAGAATCAGGGGCTTTTCTTCTATTCCCTGGAAGAAACGTGGTCTTCATTTTTTTTTCCCCAATAGTATCGGGTGCCTTTAAGTGAAATCTTCCTAGAACTCTGATCAGTAAAGCAGATGAAAGTGGGAACTACTTTGGTTGAGGTGGTGGGAAGGGTGGGGTAGAGGCAGAGAACTCCCATCCCTCTTCCCTCTTACCCTGCCTATGGCAGCATCTAAGGGGGGGGGGGGTTAGCCCACAAAGCATTGTTTAAAAACCACTGCTTTATTTTTATTTTTAATTTTTTTAAAAACCACTGCTTTAAACAACTGTGTTCGTTACTGCTTCCTGAACATCCCGGGGCCAGGCCCCTGTAAGTACTTGAAAGCTAGTCGATAAATAAGCAAACTCTGTCCCCCACTTATGGGCTGGGTTCCCATGAGGGCCCTGGCTGGGGCCTCTCCCCCTTCTCTGCTCTAGGCACAGCTGGGATCCTGGTATGTTCGTCCCCAGTTCAGGGGTTCCCTCTCAATTATGCCAGAGCTACCCTGCATCCCCAGAGCAAAGGGCATCCATGGAGGCTGCTGACTAAGCAAGCCAAGTGGGGACGACTGTGCAAAGGTTGGCTGGACACTGTTCCACACAAATAACCTGCCAACAGCCCAGGCACAGATGGATCCCAAAGGCTGAGCCTGAAGCATCACAAAGCAACGAGGAGCTCTCCACCCATCCCCACTTCCTCCCACATGAGACAGGGGCTCCAGGTTCTAACCCTGGCTCTACCATTTACTGCCATGTATCCTCGGGCAGGTCACTTCCCTTCTCTGGGTCTCAGTATCCTCCCCGTAAAACGGAGAGAGTAGGGCTAATGGGACCCTCCAGCCTCCAGGGTTCTGAACTGGGCTCCCAGGCTGCACAGGTGTCGGGAGCAAAGCCCGGAATTGGTTGCCAGGCTGGAAGGGGACGTGACAGAGAAAGGGAGAGATATAATTCTTGTCCAGAAAAAGGTTCATTAGGAAGTCACAGAAGAGAAGGATGGTGAGGCAGGGGCTGGGCCTTCCTACAGTGTCCCCTCTTGTACACTTGGTTGCACAGCTGGGCTCTTGGCTTAGATGTTCTCCTGGGGCCGGCGAGACTTCAATACTGTTTGTCCCCCTGCTCTATCATCCTTTGTCATCTTGCCCATAGATGTTCTATAGTCCTACCTCTCCCTGAAAATGGACTTCCCTCCACCATACCCATTATTTTCTCATCTATGTCTCCCTGCACTTTCATAATCCTCCTCCTCCTCCTAGAGGTCCTCCCTGATCTCCACTTCATGTCACTCCGCCTTGGCCTAGGTTCAGAGACCTCTGAACTGAGGGCTGTCAAGGCCCTCCCTAGGTGTTGTCACCATCCTTTCAATTAGAAGTTTTCAGAGAATAGGGACCTTGTCTTTTCATCCCAGAACATCCACAACCTGGCTCACAGAAGGACCTTGTGGAAGGAAGGACATGAATGACCTAGAGGGAGGCATCAGTTTGGGACTGGGTGAGGCTGGCCTTGTGTGCGCTTGGCGAAGCAAACACTCCAGACCATCAAACATGCCCCCAAGCACACATGCATCGAGACAGCCCAGCACAGACACACACACACACACACACACACACACACACACACTGCAAACCAGCACCCTCTCATGCTGCGAGCCCCCACGTGGGGTGGGGTGGGATATGGGGGGAGGAGGTGGAGGGAACTGCCCTCCAGATGTTGTTGGAAATCCAACACGTCCCCTCCACCCCTCCCTCTCCCACTTCCCGTTCCACTTCCCCCAAATATTTACTGATTTTTATTTACATTCTTTGCCCGAGGTGCCCGGCCCCTGTCAGGTCCCATTTGCTTGCCCTGGTTCCCTCCTGCCAGCTCCCCTCCTCCTCCTCCCTCAAATCCGGAGCCAAGAGTTGTGTGTGGTTGGCAACAGTCTCCCCCAGGCCCGTGAGTGTTGGGGGTGGTGAAGGCCCTGGGCTGGCAGCTCTGGGCAGAGCTGTTGGGGGCAGGGGGTTCGGGGACAGGAGCAGCTCGCTCACACATTCCCGCCTGCCCCCAATCTGGGATCGTTTTAGCCACCCCTCCTTGTTTCACAGGGACTTCTGGAAGGGACTGATGGATGCCAGATGCCAGGAGCACCGTCACTGAGGGAAGGCTCTGAAGAGAGAGGAGAGAGAGCTGGGACAGACGTGACAACGAGTGGGACAGGCGTGCTGGGTGACTACTCATGAGCTGACCAAGCACTCTGGGCCCCCTTACTACTAGCTGATCAAAGAGGCTGAAGAAATGATTTCCCACTCCATTCCCAGGCTATGAGGCCCTTCTGCCCGCCACTCCTCTTGGTTATTCAAGGGGTCTACATGGGGCACCTACTAGGTGCCAGGCACTGCCCCAGGTGCTGAAGGGACAGCGGCAAACAGCAGACGAGGTTATTCTCGCCCTGTGGAGCATGCCTTCTCCTGAGAGATAAGGAGTAAATGGAGTAAATCATTGAGTAGGTGAGGATGTTTTAAGGGCCATGGGGAGGAAGGAGCAAGGTGAAGGGAATGGGGAGTAGTGGTGGGGGGCTAGGGAAGGGGTGTGATTTTATATGACATCCTCAGGGGAGGCTCCATGGAGAAGGTGACATTTGAGCAAAGCCTTTTGGGGGGTGAGGGAATGATTCATGGGGCCGAAGAAAGCCAGGAGGAGGGAACAGCCTGAGAAGCATGGTGACATGTTTGAAGACCAGAGAGGAGTGTCTGGACGAGTAGTGAGAGTCAGGGTGGTGGGGATAGGAAAAAAAGGCAGGGAGCAAGGTCTTCAGTTTTTCTCTGCATGACATGGGGGACCTCTGAAGGGTTCTCAGGGGACAGTGACACAACTGGACATATTAAGGCAACACGGTGATTCCTGTCTCCCTTGTATGCTCTCCTACACTCTGGTCACCCCCTTTCTCCTTGCCTGCTGCCTCCTGCTTTGCAGCTACCCCACAAGGCTGCCTGCAGCTTCTATAAATCTCGTCTACTCCAGGAAGCCCTCCAGGATTGCTCAGAGAAGACTTTCCGGCTCTTTCTGAACAGTACATGGCCTTTTCATTGTCTCTGCCCTTTCTTTTCTTTTTTTTTTTTAAGTTTTTTTTTTTTTTTTAATTTGTTTATTTGACAGAGAGAGAGATCACAAGTAGGCAGAGAGGCAGGCAGAGGGAGGGGGGGAAGCAGGCTCTTCGCTGAGCAGAGAGTCCGATGTGGGGCTCGATCCCAGGACCCCAGGATCATGACCTGAGCCGAAGGCAGAGGCTTTAACCTGCAGAGCCACCCAGGCACCCCAATGTTTCTGCCCTTTCCATGAGAGAGATGCTAAAGAGGAAGATTGTGACATCTGCCCTGGGGCAACCGAAGGACCAGAGAGGGTGAGTCGCTTTCCCAAGGTGTCTCCCCAAATCGTCAATATCCTTCCTCCCATGAGCCCTTCTCCTGTCACCCCAGGCTTTCCATGGAGGCTCTGTCTTCCCTTTCCTTCTTTTCCAGTCTTCTCCTTCCCACCAGGTCTCTGCCTTCTCGGCAAGGGACTGAAGTCTCCCACTTCTCTGCTTTGGGATGGGCCTGGAGAACACCATTGCAAAGGTGAAGGTGTAGCAAGCACTCATTTCCCAAGGCCAAGGGCGAGGCTACTGAGCGGGGGTAGCAACAGCAGAGACTGGTGCAATTCATTACTCTAGCCTGCAACCCCCTCTGCACCCAGTCCCTGGACACTGCTTGCTGTGTAGCAAACTTTTTTAAAATGGTGACTAATTGCTGGCCAGCAAGCAGAGAGATGGACAGTTGGGCATGGGAGCATAGCTTCCCCAGCTAGGAGCTGAGTCCCTGGTCCTGGCTTGGCTAAGGCCTTACTGAGTGACTTTCCACCAGGTGCATCACTCATCTGGGCCTCACTCGTTCGTACCACAACTGTTTATTGAGAGCCTACTACGTGCCGGGCACTGTGCTAGCCTGATGATACAGAGAGAGCAGAGCCGACTTGGCTCTTGCCCACATTAAATAGCCAGCCAAATGCAGTCAGAGTGACAACTGTGATCAGTGCAAAGAAAAGGAAGAACACAATGCCTTGAGAGTATATAGAGAGCATTAGAACAGTCAGGGAAGCTGAGCTGCTTCCTCAAGGAGGCGATGCCCAAGCTGACCCTTGAGGGAATGGAAGAATGGTCCAGGCAGAGAAGGCACTATATGCAAAGGCCCTGTGGTGGGAGGGAGCCTGTCCAAGGAGTTGCAAGAAAACGGACACGGCAGTGGTGCGAAGAACAAAGGGGATGAATAGAGCGGGAGGTGGGCAGAGGCTGACCCTGTAGTCTTCTAGGTCATGTTTAAAACCTGATCTAAGAGCAGAAGCAGCCCCTTGGCATTGCGGGGTTGTGTCGGGGGTGACAAGAGCATCTCAGGTTGGCTGCAGGTTGGGGGTAACGAGAGTAGAGGTGGGGAAACCTGTCAGGAGGTGACGGCAGTGGTCCAGGTGAGGGCTGACTCTGGCTTGAACTAGGAATTGGCAGAGGATTCTTAAGGGGAGGGGGATGGTGCCAAAGCTGACTTCTGGATCCTTGCCTGCAGGCTTTCCCACCTGTAAAGAGGAAAGAAGCAGCTCTACTTTCTCCTGGCAATGAGCTAATTCATGGAGACACAAGTTCTCCCTTGGGAAGGCACCGGAGGGGACTATAGGAATAGCATAGAATATTCCCCTGAACCAGATAGTTCTACCCTGAATCTACCCCCGGGCCCTTCAGGCTCGGTGTGTCCCTCCAGAACCTGGCAGGTAAGAGGACGTGCCTGGAAAACTGCGGTGAGCATGATTTAGATTAGACTGCTGGCTGCCAGCAGGGCTGGAGGAATGATGGTAAGAACCAGGGACAGGGGATGAAAGAGGAGACAGGATCCAGGCAGAGGGCCATGTGCCAGGAGCACAGGAGAGAGGCTGTAAACACCTGCAGAACAGTCAGGATCTGGTGCAGCTGAAGGGCTCTGGAGCTGGTGCTGCCCACCCCCCCAAGAAGCAGGAGAGCTGGGGTGGGGGAAGCTTTAAAGGACATTGGTTCTCTGTACCTGCAGGGTGGAGGCACTCTCCAGAAACCTCCACAGTCTCACCTGGAGCCCCTGCTCGATGGAGGAGATAGAACGTGCCCAGGACACCGGGAGACAGGGTGTGGGAGTATAGGAGCTGGACAGACATACAGGGAATATGCCAGTGGCGCACGGATGATCTGAGGAGTGTTTCTGGAGGAAGGGGAGGAGGAAGGGGTACTCAGAAGGGGTTTGGGGACTGCTGGATTTATCAGCTCTCTCTGGCTCAGCTGGGAAGTGCTCTTTTAAGCTGAAGGGAGTTGGGTGTTGGGTACCTTTGCCCCCCTCACCACCCCCCCCCCCACCATGCAGCAGCACCTCCCTCCAGAATCTCATCTGGCCTTTCGTTCCCAGGCTCCCCCGTGGAATGATGGTGGCCTCCTCACTTTGTCCCCTCACTATTGTCTTCCTCTCCTACTCTAGTTACTAGCCCCATTGGCTTTGGAAGAGCTGCCTGGCCGCCCCCAGGTGGCCTTCGGTGAGCTCTTGCTTGGTTGGTGGTCCAGAGCCTACCTTGCCTTTGGTTCACACACAGGCATCTGGGGAGGCCCTCAGTTATCCCGCTCCTCCCTGAGCATTGCTCCACTCAAAAGAGGCTCCCAGGAGGGACCAGCCTTGGCCTGCAGGGTAGGGAAATTGGAGCGCAGGAAGGATTTCCTGGGCTTCGAAGGCGGACAGCTGAGGGGCTGGAGTTTGGGGAATCAGTTCATGTGCGGTCTGTTGTGTGGAAGGTCCATGGCTGAGGATGCAGCTGGGGAGGGTCCAGGCCGCAGAGAGGACTGGGGACCACCGTGACAGACCGGCAGGCAAAGGCTGTCAGCTCCACGAAGCCAGAATGGACATCTGCACGGCACTGTGAACAGAGCACCTGGCCTAGAAAAGGCCTTCAGTGAATTCCTGCGGACAGAAGAGAGTTTTGTTCCTGGGTCAGTTTCCCATTTGGTTTTCCTGAACCTCTAGTTCCCTGTCTACAAAAGAGAGTAGGAACCCCCATACTTCTTGTCTCATCGCATATCATGGGGAACAAACAGAACAATGATGGCAGAAGTGCTCTGTGAACACAATACACAGGCAGGAGCCCAGCACAGTGCCTGGCCTGCCGTGGTGGCTCTGTATGGAACAAATGAGTCAACGATTCTGTCTCTACTGGATGTGAGCTCCATGAAGACAGAGACCTGTCTCGTTTTTCTTCTGCATTGTTTCCCCAGTGCCTGGCACACTATAGGTCACCAATAAATACTCAGATTGAATGAATGAATGAATGAATGAATGAATAAGTGAATGATGAGACTGAATCCTACCCTTAGAAAATTCTAGAACTTTGGAGGTGATGAGACAAACCACGAGGCAGTGAACACAACCAGCTTGAAATTAGCCGTTATTTCCCCACTTTCTACGGGAGAAAACAGGCCTGTGCTTTTCCTCCCTTAGTAAAGTTCCGGCGGCAGCTGGTCCACTGGGACAATGGCCTCTATGACTATCTACTTGACAAGCTGAAATGTTCTTTCTGGGGGAGAGCTCACGATTGCATGCCATCTCAGGGACCCCTGGTTGGGGGGTGCTGGCACCAATGAGGGGCCAAGATCCATTCAGGGTGTTCCAGGCCCAGAAATGCCCACAGTCTCCCAGGACATTGGGTGCAGATGAGGAGAACACCTTCAGAGGGGAGCTGTGGGTGGGCTCTCCTGGCCCACAGCCATGCCTCCTTCCTGGCACCCTGAGCCAGTGTGGCTCCCTGAGGGCTCCCTGACTGCTTTTTCAGGTGGGGACTTCTCTTGTCATAGCTACCCTTCCTCTCCCTGAATGGAATGGGCTTGGGGCTTTACCATTCAGGTCCCTGCTTCCCAATGTATGTTCCATGGGGCTATTTTTTGGCTGTTGATAGGTATTTCTTGTAAAAAAAAAAAAAGAAAGATGATATATGATGGAATAAGTTTGGGAAAGCTGGGTCAAACAGGTTAACTTGGTTGTAAGCTAAACCTGCAGGACTTCACTGGGCCTTTAGTTATGCTCATGTTGGAATGTGACTCTCCAACGGGTGGGGAGTTCCAGGAAAGAGCATCTTCCGAATTTATTTAGCCCCCACACTGTTTCTTCAGGAGCATCTCTTGGCATTGATGTGTTCCAGGGGACACTTTGGGGATTATGGCTGTCGCTGTGATGAGTCCTTGAAGGCATATAAGCGGAGTCAGAACTAACTGGTGTTTCAGAAGACCACTGGGTCTCTGTTCCCAGTGAGCTTGTGGTTGGGATGGGGCAGGAGAGGCCAAGGTTCCACCTGGAATTCTTCTCCAAGGCAGAAGAGGCTAACTAAGTGTGGTAAGCATCCCTGATCCAAGAAGACTCCTGGTGGCTTACTCAATTGGCAATTTAGGTCTTTGGCCGGCTTCCTCTCCTGTCTCTTTTCAAGAATCAATAAATTATTTGAGATTAAATCAGGTGGTCTTTTGTTGCTTTTTCACCATCCTTGGTGGGGTTGATGGTCTAGGCATTCATCCCCCAAAGTTACATGGGGTCAGCCTACCTCCTTACTGGGGCATGGAGATCCAAGTCGTGAGACTTCGTTCTACGGCGCAAGTGGCAATGCCTAGTTTATTTTTAGTCTGTCATGCTGTCAAAGGTCCAGTCCCTCGGCACTGAGGCCAGCTGAGGTTAGACTGGGCTGGGGTGTGGGAGACAGTAATCCCAGCATCCTGCTTTCTCACCACCTCTGCTCTATCCCAGTCTGGCTCTGCAGCTCCAGTTCATGGGGAAATGGGTTACTGCTACGCCTCTTCCATCTTCCCTGGCAGCTACCAGGTCCCCAGAAAAACTGGACGAGAGCATAGACTCCCTTCACTCTCCCAAGAGTCAATGTGGAGGACAGTAAGTTCTGCTTAAGTCCCAGGATCCAGCTTGGACATTTGTCCAGCTGCTGTGGCTGCTGGGATTCCCTGCACCTGATGTGGACAATGGACATCTGGGTCTTGTCTTCCAGTTTGCTGAGATCCTGAAGCCCCCTTCTCCTTCAAGGTCTTCTCGGGGGGGCCCCCAGTTGGAGGTGTTAGAAACTCCTTTTCCTCCCTGTGCCTACAGGCTGAATTTGAGTAGAAATCCACGCCGCGCCCCCCCCTCCCCCATCAAGGCTCTCCTCTCTCTTTGGAACCAACTCAGGAAACAGGTCTGTTTTGCAACATGAAATCTGATTGGGTCACTCCCCTCTTCAGCAACTTTCAGTAGCTTCCTATTGGCTTCACGATAAAATTATCCTTAGATTGCCATAAAAAGCCCTGCTTACTCTTAAAGCATCTCTCCTGCTTCTCAGCCCCTTCAGGTTCCAAATTTTTGGATTGATTGAATGAATGAATGATGAGACCTAATCCTACCCTTAGAAACTTCTAGAACTTTGGAGGTGGTGAGACAAACCACAGGGCAATATAACCCAATGAACTCCTGGCTTTGGAGGCATCAAGATCTTGGTTTGGGTCCTGAATCTCACTGCAATTGTCCCCCACAGTTCCATGGCCCACTCCCTGTGTCTCACTGTTTTTTTTTCTGCCTGGGACACTTTCCTCCTCCTGGTTTACCCAGCAAATTCCCATTTGGCCTTCAGTTCTAGACTCAAAGTCTAACTCTTCTGTGAGGCCTCCCCTGTCTTCTGAGCACGTTGTAGGTACGTCCTGGCACTGTGCCAAGCACTCTCTATGAACCACAATTTCATTTTCATAATCCCACCAAGTAAGTGCTATAACTTTGCCTACTTTACAGATATGGAAACTGAGGCTTAGAGAAGATAAGCAACTTGCCCATGGTCAGTGAGCTGAGCTGTTGGGATTCGAACCCACTTCTTCCTGGCCCCACGTGCCCAAGCGCCCATCTCCTTCCCACTCCCGTCCTGTCGGATGACAGCTTGCACATAACCCCCTTAAAAGTGGTTCTGGTGCTCTGTGCTTCTCTTGCTTGTACGTCCATAGTCCCACTGAACTGTCAGTTTCTCGAAGGCAGGGGATGTGATGATTCATTTGGAACGTGCCTGACACAACAGAGGTGTGTAATTAATGCTGGGGGAAGGAAGGAGAGAATTTGAGGGGAGGGTTCACCAAGGTCCCCACTCGAGCCAACAAAGCCCTGCATGATTAGTAATTAATTAGTAATGAGTTTCCGATTGCCGAGGTTGCTTGTTACTATAAATTCAGTGACTTTAAAAAATGTAAACCCAGGTCAGAGGTCATAAATCTAAAATGGGTCAGCAGGACTGGCTCTTTCTCAAGGGGAGAATTTGTTTCCTTGCCAGTTTCAGTGACTAGAGGCTGCCTATATTCCTTGGCTCCAGGTTCCTTGCTCACATCTTTCTGACCTCTGGGCTTCCATTGTCACATCTCTGTGACTCTCCTGACTCCCTCTTTCCCTTATAAGGACTTTTATGATTGCTCTGAGCTAATTCTGGAACATCCCAATCACAAAATCCTTAATTTAATCCCAGCCGCAAAATCCCTTTTGGGATTTTTTATTTACGGGTTCCTGGGATTAGAACATGGACATCTTGGGGGGGGGGTCATTATTCTGCCTGCTACACTTTGGAAACTGAAAATGGGTCAGTTTGAGACGAAAGAGGGTTTTTGGATTCTCAAATGAGACCCCTGCTTGGCCTCAGTTTCCTCATTTCTAAACAGAGAAAAGGAACTGCGGGACCCCCATGTACTCTTGGGGGACATTTTATGAACCAAAGATTCTACCTCTGAAGCAGGAGGAGATGCGTTCAGGACACAGAAGGACCACTTCCTCCTGCCACAGGTGATGCCGATCTATCCAACTTTGACTCTCCCCAAAGCTCCCTCCCCACCCCCTCCCCCGACCCAAGGCTGGTGCTGGAACCACTCCCTCCCCAGTGCCTTTGTCTTCTGCTCCTGGGGCAGGATGGAGGGCTCTGTCTGGCTGTTCTGTGTACCCATGGAGCCCTGACACATGGCCCAAATGGGGGCCCAGGCTGTCCCTGGGTCTGCCTCAGGTGCCTTCAGTGGGCACAGCCATAGGGTAAAAATGGCACTGCTTCACCCTCAAAGATTTTTCAGGGAGAAGTTTGTAATTTAACCGGGAGATGAAATATTTTCATAGGGAACAACATGGATGCGATATGGAGTAGAATACAAAATTGGCTAGAATTTTGGAAACAAAACTGGAGCACCCATCATGGGGCAGGCCCAGAAGGAAATGCTGGGGGAAGCAAAACAGAGGCCCCTACTGGGGGCCCTGGAGGGGCCACACGGAGGAGTTGAGAGAGAAAACAGGTGTGTGCTGGGGGCAGTCGGGAGGAAGGGAACAGAGGAGATGAAGGGCTGATCTGTGTTGAATGGGGCCCCGGGGAGGGGGTCGATGAGGAAGATGTCCCTCCCATTCTTTCCATCCGGTGCCCCCGCTCCAGGTCTTGCCTCCACCGGCTCTTCCTACAGAGCTGCAGCCTGGACCTCAGGCAGGGGAGGCAGATGTTTCCAGATGAGGCCAGATGCTGAGAATCGGGGAGCGCCTGGCCCCTGTGGGCTTGGAAGGATGGGAGGATGAAGGAGGTACAGGAAATGAGCAAGGAGGGAGTGATCTCTAGCCAGGGGTCTCAGCTAAGCCTCACAGCAACTGGGGAGGCAGGTGTCAGGCCCATTTTACAGAAGAGTCAACTAAGACTCAGCACTACCATCACAGGGTCTGAGATTCCCCACGTCCCTGCCCAACCACTCCCCACTGAGTCTGCACTCTAGATGGACCAAGCACCCACAGCCCTCCTCCACGCCCCTTTCCCTTTCCTGTTCTCACCATAGACCTTTCCTCTTTTTCCTTGGCCCTGCTGCTCTGTCCTCACTTTGCCTCCTCCTCCAGGAAGTCCACCTGGGGCCATCCTGCAGCTCTGTCCTGCTGGATAGTCTGTCCCTTCAATCTGTCACCTGCACGCACCCCCCCATCAGATGGGAAGCCCACTGTGAACTCCAGCTACCCACCCCCCCATCAGATCACCTAGCTGCTGTGAGGTTGAGGGCAGCTCGCTTCCAGTCCCGTGGGAGGGGGCCAGGCTGGTATCCACAGCAGGCGCCGGGCAAGGGGAGAAGTACAAAGGCAGCCGCCTGGGGCCCCAGATGAGGTGAGACTCTTGGCTGGGTCTCCAGGCTCATAAAGAAGGATGTTAACGGCCTCTGAGGGAGCAGGCAAGGGTCGATCAAAGGGGTGTGCTGGGGGCTCACTGCTGAGGGAACGAGGCAACGGCTCCTTCCAGGTTGGGGATCAACTCTAGCACCTCCTTTCTGCTCCAGCAAATGGAGTATTTCATCCTAGGAGGCTACTGATCGGAGGAGAATGATTTATTCCAGTCTCCTACCCTCCCTTCCTCCCTCACCCCCCATCAGGGCTCTCCTGGTCTCTACCACCAACTGGGCCCACCTCTTCCCCTCCCCACTGCCCCCCAGAAACCCAGCAGCTGTTCCTCTCCTGAGAAAGGAGAGAGGATGGGGCTGTATCAGCTGAGAGATGTGGAGGGGAAAGGGTAGGAGGTTGGGCTGACTTACAATACCCTGTGCTCCCACCAGCCTGACTAGGAAAATCAAAAGCAATCGGCTTTGCCGGCTGATGGATTCCAAACCGGGATCCTGCTTGAAAGTAGGAAGTAGGGAAACTATGGGGAAGGGGCTACTTTGGAGAGCAGTGCAGAAAAGCCAGCCAGCCCAGGGCCTGGGTAGATGTTTGGGTAGAGGGTCAGAGGTGGTAAACATGTGGGATTGGGGCCTGAGGTGGCAGGACCCCTGGTGGGGCCATGGAATTCAGTGACAGGCCCATGGCCCCTTAGGGGTGGTTAAGAACAACCTATTATTTTTACAGATGAGGAAACAGAGGTTCAAAGATAAACAGGGACTTACTCAAGGTCACACCGCCCTGACTCAGTTGCAGAGCCAGGACTAGACCCCAGGACAGGATTTGAGCTTGCCTGCCAGGGAGGAAGGCCTTCTCTCCAGCACTGCGTGTTGGCTTCAATGAGCAGCAAGGAGGTTTTCTTTATTTTGCGTATGAGGACTATTTTCATTGCACCACCAATCCTCCTTGACCTCCCCCCACCCCCAAATTCTGATAACAGGCTTTCCCCTTGCATTGCTCCTTCCGTGCTCCCCAGCCCTCCAGGCCTTTGCTCTGAGCCCAGTAAGGCTGGGCCAGCCCTGGGAGTGGATGCAAAGGGATGCCACTCCCCACCCTATTCATTCCCCAGGACTCTCCAACCCCCAGGCCTTTTCCTGTCCCCTGCCTCTGGCCAGGCCATTGATTTCCACAATTAACTGAATCACAGCAGCTAGGGCCAACCTCTCTCAGCGTGGGGCTGCCTGACCTTCTCTCCCACTGATCCCGCCTTCTCCCAGGAGCTGCTGCTGGGGACAGTTGGTGGTCTGCTCTGGGCAGCCCGCCCCTGAGATACAGCTTTTCCTTCTCATTCCCACACCAAGCACCCAGGGCCCTCCACAGGCCACAGCACCATAACCCAACGCATTTATACAGCATCCGAGCTGGACGGGATTTTAGAAATATCCTCTGCCTCTATCCAAACCCTCACTGGACACAAGGACACCAAGGCTCACAGAGGAGAGGTGAGTTGTTCAAGGTCATGTTCTTAGGCTCGGAATCTGGATCACCTGACTCCAGTCTGTGTTTTCTGGTCCATGTGGTTCTCCAGATTCGGTATTCGCAGTTCCAAGGGTCACATAGACCTTGGCCAACTCCCAGGATTGCCTTCCACAAGACTCCTTTAACTGGATGGTTTCTGGCCTTGGGAGCAAGGCCAGAAAAACAGGAAGCTGGAGGATGGAGAAAGAGGAGAGAGAGGGCAGGCCATCCATCTATCAAACCTTTATTGACCATCTCTGACGTACCAGAGCCTATCAGGGGAGCGGCACTGAGCAGTCCATGGCCCCTGCCTCTCAGACTGAGGGGAGGGATGCGGGGGTGGGGGGGCAGACCCCCACTCACTGCGAGGCTGGGGTGGAAACACCAGGCTAGCAGTTTGAGCAAAGTGCTGGGGGCGCACGGAAGAGGGAGCAATTCATCCTGCTGGGGTGGGGCAGGGGAGGCTTCATGGAGGACATGACATTTACCTGATCTTGGAAGGGGGAGTACAGGTGGGCCAAGTAGGAGGTGGGGAAAGGGACATCCCTGGCAGAGGGGTGGCAGGAGCAAAGGCTAAGAGGAGTGAAAAACTTGGTACAGCGGGGGGAGGTAAGCAGCCGCTGTGGCCAGTAGGTCACCAGCTGTTAAAAAAGAAGTGGCCAGAGGTGGTCTTACAGAAGTGTGCCGGGCATCCTTGTGGAGGCCTTGTAATGCTTTCTCTTGAAAGCAAAGGGGAGCCAATGTTATTAAGGTAGGAGGTCAGGATAAGATCGTATTTGGGGAAGCAGACGCTGGCAGGAACATGGAAGAAGGAACTGAGTGGGAGGCCCACTGGAGGAGTTCTGGGATTGTCGAGTAGAGAGAGGCCCAGGGCTCGAGTACTTCACCTGTCCCACAGCTGGGAAGCGAGGGGCTGGCAGGGGGGCCCATTTCACAGACAGAACAGATTCCACATTCGAACACCTGGTCAGATACGGAGGAAGAAAGGGAAGAGGGGGAATGTCTCCACCTTGCTGGCTTGGGCGGCCAGTGGCTGGAGGTACCTTTTACAGGAAAGCGGGATGGGCTGGGAAGGAGAGAGGGATAATGAGCTTGGAGTTCAACACTGAGTCAGAGGCCCCTGTGGCACAGCTGGTTGGCGATGTTATCTAGGCAGGTGTGTGAATGAGACTGAATTCTGGACAGAATCAGAGCCGTGTGGCTCAGAGGTTACCTGCTCGGAGGTACGAAGTCCGCCAGACCGGGGATCAAATCCCAATCCCAGGTTCTTGTTCTGGGACCTTGGACAAGTCCCTGAATCTCTCCAATCCTTAGTAACCTCCTCTTAAAATGGACAAAAAATAGTGAACCTCAAATGAGACATTTGGCCTGCCCTTGTCATGTGGCATCCAAAGTTCTGGAGGTTTCTCCCTCCACCTTCTCTGTGTCCCTCGCTCCAAACTTTAGTCCTCCCACAGCGATCCTAAGCATTCAGAAGGGGGTGGGAGGGTGGGGGTGGGTCACGCCCTTCACCCCACTGCTGCTGCCCAGCAGGGACTCCCTGCCAACCATGGACCAGTCACCAGAATCGAACTTTGGGGCATCCATTCGGATGACAACACAGAGGCCTCCAAGGGCTCGTGGAGGTGGCTCTAGGCCCTGGCAAGGCTGATTGGGTGCATCAGCTCCTGCCAGGCTGAGCTGGGTCCCTGACCAGACGCTTACCTTCTGTGGGCTTCCTCTCCCTCCTCTGTCAAGATGGGCAGATTTGGGTGATGGGGGCTGACGTGGGTGATCCCTGAAGCTAGGTGCACCACTCACATTTCGGACCTCGGGACCACCCGGATTTAGCCCTCCGTCCCTGCAGCCTGAGAGAAGGCCTGGCTCTGGGGTCTCCCACCACGCGTTTTCTTAGGTCCGATGGGGTGAGCTGGTGGGGTGGAGGGGACGCGTCTGGGGGCGTCCAATGCCCTCCCGCCATGCAGATGACATGCAAATGACCACCTGTGGCACGCCCCCCTCTTCTGCGACAGGAGGGTCTCAGAGGTTCTGAGAGAGAGGGGCTCTGGGGAGGAAGAGGCTGGCCGGAGGGAAGAAAGACCCCACTCCCCCACCCCCAACCCCACCGCGACCCCCCTTGGGTGGGGGGGCGGGGAGGAGCGAGTCCGGTCCCACTAATGGGCTCGTGATTCATCGCTGGGCTCTTGTCTGCGCTAATTGGCTCTGCTGGCTGCCTGATTCATGGCAGGGACCCGGGCTCTGGGGGACCCCCGTGTCCCTCCCCCGCCTCCCGCGCAGCGCAGGATGGCTGCGTGAGGCTGTGAGGCTTTTAGATCCAGGATCCGTTCCAAGGGACTGCTGCACGGCATCCATCACCGCTGACAGACTGGGGATCCGGGGTGGGCGGGTGGGGGCGGGGACGCCCGGCCCCGAGCTGCCCGCCGATGCCTCCGACCCCACCCCAGCCACTGAGAGGGGCATTCGAGGGCAGCCAGGAGCTTGGGCTGCGTCTGAGGGAGCCACACGGGGATATTCAGGAAGGTGTGAGTGGTGAGGGCTGGTTTTCTAGAGCAGGGGAGGTGGCAATCAGTGGAAAAAGGGAAGAACTGCAGGCAGGAGAAAAGACTTGGAAGCAGGTGACGGTGGGGCTCAAGGAAGCAGAGAATTGTGACAGGTGAGTCTGGTGCGTGAGAGCAGAGATGTGTGGCATAGAACTCACTCTGAAGCTTCCTCTTAGGCTGCCCAGAAGAAGACTAGAGACCCGAGACTCTGTCTGAGAAATTGCTGTGCAACCTACGGGGAAATCACTTAACGGGTCTGAGCCTCCACATCTTAGGACCTTTTAGCAGGAGACAAGGACGCCCAAGCATTGGCACTCTTGGGGCCCTACCTCTGGCAGTGTCTTGGTCTAGGCATCCAAGATCCCTAGGGGTATTGTCCGTCATTCATTATAATCCTCAATGACAAAAAGTGTATGCTGCTGCCTGCCCTCCTGCCTGCAGGGACTGGTGGGGGGCAGTACTCCCTGGACAGGGGCATCCACTCCCATACCATTGCCACCAGAGCATCTCAGCGCACAGAGCTTTTCAAGTCGTCCAAGGCCTCTGATGTCTGCCCACATCTGGGTGGAGGTCCTGGGTGAGGCCCACCCACCAGGCTCAAGGCCACCTTGCTGTCCAGCCTGAGTGGCAGAAGCAGGCTGGGGGCTGGGCAGGTGAGGCCTGGGGGCTGGAAGGAGCCTCACCCGAAGCCTCAGAACTATGTCCTGCAGGAATTCATGAATGAACAACTGCCCTGCCGCCTCGGCAGAGGGAGGCCTGGGCTCGCACGGAGATGAATGGAGAAGAGTCCGCTGCAAGGCACCAGCGGCGTCTCAGCTGTCCAGCCAGAAGCCCAGGCATCATCTCCCCTCTTTTGACCCTCAGCCACATCCAGTTGTTAGCGGGGCCTGTTGGCTCTCATTCTAAACCAAACCCGTTTCGGGTTCTTCTGTCTGTCTCTACTGCCACCAGCGGCTGTGGGCCAGACACCGCCACCAGCCCGGGGCCAGCCTCCCCTCCCAGCCCCGACGCTGGCACTTCCAATTCATTCTCCACTCAGCAGCCAGATCTTTTAAAGACATAAATCAGATCTCATCCCTCGCCTATGCAAAACTCTCTTGTGGTTTTCTATCACATTCAGCAGAAAATTCAACCTCTTACCTAACCTTATGAGGCTCTCGGTGATCTAGCCCTTGGCTGCTTCTTGGACCCGCCCCTCACTCTGGCCTTCCTGTTCTGGTTCAAAATCTAGCTGGTTTATTTCCATCTCAGGGGCTTTGCACTGGTGTTTCTTCTGCCCAGAATGCTTCCCCCCACCCCCACCCCCGCCCTGACACATACTCAGTTCTGCACATGGCTGGCTCCTTCTTGACCTTCAGGGGTCACCTCAAATGTCACCTCCTCAAAGAGGTCCTCCCGGACTGCTCCATCTGTCATAGCTCCCAGGCACTCTCTACCTAACATGACAATCTATTTTATTGCCTTCAGCCCTTAAAACTACCTGATAAATCCTCATTTATTTGTTGAACTGCCCCCCAGCCCCCTTCCCCACCCCACGAGTCCTGTCTCCTAAAGTTTCCCTGCCCTGGCCACTGTGTTTCAGGGATGGCTGGGGCTCTGCTAGCATTCTGAGGCTTGAATGAAAGACTCACAGGGCAGGCCTTGCCACCAGCTTTTCCTCATGGAGTGTTCTTTTTGCATGTGGAAAAGTCGTCTTCCCCGTGTCCTGCCCCTGTAGTTGGACAGCTGGCCTGCTCCATGGCCAGTCCCTCCTCACATTCACCTTCTTTCTCCCTACCTCATCTCGCCCCACTGCCTCCCCCTGTCAGGAAATCTGGGGTCAGAGCTGTGCTGGGAGGACAGTCACAGTCATGGGAGGGCAGGGGAGTCCCCCCTCCGCTCAAGGTCTCTGTGGCTTTGTAATGGGACAGGTTGCAAAGCTGGTGGGAGAGGCATCCCAGCAGTGTCCCAGAGCCTAGCACTCTCCACCATGCCACAGCCTCCCCTGCCCCCAGGGAGGAGGAGCAAAAGGAGACTGTCTGGAGAGAGGATCTCTGTCCCAGCAGGGGTGGCCATGCCTAGCAAGGTCACTGCCGACTAAGCCAGGAAGTCCTTCTAACCTAGTATCCATCCACTCTGCAATTTGAGCTCTCAGACAACGTGAGTGACTCTAATCCTCACATAGGATTTATTTCCCATCCCTGGACCCTGTCATGGAGGAAACTGGAGGTGAGGGGTCAGGAGAGAGGGGGCCACGTTCGTGTCCTCAGGGCTTAGAGGCCAGGATCTACAGGGAAAGACTCTGATCTACGATTTAGCAGTACGGCCAGACTGGAAAAACACATCTTCATTTTCCAGATGGAAAGACCAAGGCCTGGAGGGTTCCTTCTACCTGTCTAAAGCCAGGGGACCAGGCTCCCCCTGCCACTCCTGCCTGCCCCCTCCCCCAAGGGCTCCAACTTCTTCAGGCTTCCCCTGTACACCCCACACCAACCCTGCCCTCCCAAGGGGATGTCCCTGAGATTTCTGTGCCCCTGTGCTTCTTCCTCCTTCTCTTTCTCCTCACAAGGGTCAGGCTTCCTGAAGAAACGTGGACTATTTGAACCCTGACAGCGGCCACTGCCGCCTCGGCCCAGTACTGACACCTGGGGAAGGCTGCTTGGCTCTGTGGCTGACTCATTGGCACCCTGACACAAGCACTCCTTCTCCGAGCCTCAGTTTCTCCACTTGCATATGGCTCCAAGGATGCCTTCTAGTTCTGTGAGTTTTCCTTCTGTGTAGTCCATCTAGCTGGGGTTCTGGGGGAGGGAGGTCAATGCGCATAATGGGGGTGGGGTGGGGAATGCCAATGAAAAGGGACAGTCAGGGCAACAGAGACTGTTACCCACCGTGGTCACTCTCTGCTCTCTCTGTACTTGCTGTCTTTTTTTTTTTTTTTATTCAACCTTCTTCTTCTCCAGGCCCACCATGCTAATTGGGAGAAAGGAAACCAGGCAGGAGGCTATGGAGGAAAGTAGCAGAAGGATCCTGATCGCCCCCCATCTTGCTCTAGCTGCCAGCCAATGAATGACCTTCCCTCCACCACCCACTGTCCACTGAGGAAGGAGGTGTGGCCCCACCCTGGGGGCTCCCACTGATCGGGACACACAGGCCCTGCCCTTGCGGGATCCTCAGTTTAATTGGGGAGGCCCAACCCCAGCCCTCAGGTCCTTTTGAAATCAGACGTCTCCGGGGCCTAGGGCAGCTCTTCCTCAGAGTCTACTGACTTCAAGACGGGAAGACCAAAGTTGCGTCAACACAAGGAGAGACTTGGCAGCCGCCCCAGCTCCTGGGGGCTCAGAGAGGGTGAGACAGGGGTCTGAGACCACCCTGCGAGTGAGCCACGAAGGCTGGGGAGGGTGGGATAAGCCCACTCTCAGGGGTACCAGGAAAGGGGCAAGAAACCCAACAGGTTGAATTTCTAAAAAATGTACCAGGATCGCGCATGTTTTCCCAGCCTTCCGAAGTGTGGTTTTACAATGGGAGACACAGCCCATCAGGGCAGAAGCATGTTTAGATGAGGCGAGCGCTCTCCCTCCCCCCCCCGCCGCCTGGAAGCTTTCTTTCTGCCTAAGTGAACATGTGATTATATTTATTTCACAGGCCTGGGAGGCCTGATTGTCACCCCTCCCCTCCACCCAGCTGGGGGCAAGCAGATCTAGGCTTCCCCACCAGTGGTCTTCTCCAGGAGCTTAGGAGTGGGAGAAAGGGGCTGGGCTCAGAGGGGGGAAAATCAGGGGTCAAGCCTCTGCTTTGGGTGACTGGAGTAACTCTGGGTGAGCCTCAGGTTTCTGCATCTGTGAAATGGGGGTGACTGGCTGTCCTGGGGCAGACAGCTTCCAGTGTGGTCCCCACGAACCTCACCTCCTGATTGTCATGGTCCGAGTCCCCTCCCACATGGAACAGGGCCAAGGGGTGTAACCAGTACAATCTTGCAGAAATGATAGAGTGTGACTTCACGTGACTTCTTCCTTATTCTCTCCTAGATCACTCACTTGGGGGAAAACCAGCCACCATGTTGTGAGAACAGGGGAGCAGCCCTATGGAGAGGCCCATGGGTGGAGCTGCTGAGGCCTCCAGCCGCCAGCTGACTGCGACCTTCCAAGAGACCTTTAGCCAGCACTACCCTGCTAACCTTCTCCCAAATTCCTAAACCACAGAAACTCTGTGGAATAATGAGTGGTGGAGATTGTCTGAGGCCTCTAAGTGGTAGGGTATTTTGTTATGGAGCAATGGATAACGAACAGAGTCTCACAGTCCCTTTCCCTTCCGGCAAGAGCTGCACTAGCAGCTGCCCTCCTTGTCTGGGAACCCTGGGTCCCTTTCTCCCAGTCTTGCCACCCCCTCCCTGCCAGAACCAGCCATCTTTAGCTTTCCTCCCCTGTTTCTCGAGCTTACCTCAGACCCTTGTTAAAAACATTAAGTCCCCCCAGTGGATCTAGGTCACCCCAGAGGGCCTTAGGACCCAACAACTCTGGAAAAATCTAACTTGGGTAGAAGCTCTTTACCCAGCTCTTAATACATGGCAATTATTCAGTAAATATTTGCTCCAAAGTTCTGTTCCTACCGGTATCCTCTCATGGGATGCGTCATCATGAACACACGTGCCACGGAATAGGGGCTGTGCGAAGTATTGACCTATGTAATTCTCCCTCCTCTGAGCAGGGACGTGCTAGAAAGCTGTGATGCCGGCATTTGAACCCAGCTTCTTCCCTCTCTGAAGCCCACCTTCACCACTCTTCCTCGTGAAGCTCACTGGGTCTAGTGTCTCTCCAGAGTGCCGCCAGAAGCTTCTCTTGCTGTCATACCAGTTGGCTTATCCCACTTTGGCTCTGGTCCAGCCAGTACAACATGCTGGCACCTCCCCTGTGCCAGGAGATCTCGACCTGTCTCCCAGCCACTGCCCTCACTATTTCCCACCAGTATTCCCTGCCTCTACCCCTCTTCTGTGTCCCAACCAAACTCATGGCTCCCTCTGCCAGGAAGCCTGCCTGGGTTGTCCCTGCATTCTCTCCACTGTTTCTCTGTTTCTGAGCCAGAGTCTGGGCTGCCCACCCCAGGGGGACATCTGTCTGGATGCCCCACCCCACCGCTGTCTTCAGTCGGGGCGGAGACTCTGTGTGGGGCTTACACAGATCAGATGCTGCCCTAGCGGCAGATTAACATTGGATCAGTCCCTCCTTGATTTCTCTGAGCCTCAGGCTCCTCACGCCTATACTGGGCATCTAAAATCTGCCTCTCACTGCTTGTGGTGAAGGTGTGAGGAGATTGTGACTTTGAAAAGCACCTTACTGATTATAAAGTTCAGTATAAATGCAAAGGGTTAGTAAGTAGGAGCGTTTTCCAACCCTGCCTCTGCCTGCCCCACCATGCACGATCTCATACCCTTTGTTACAGTCCAGAGGTTATGTTAGTCCTCCCCCAAACACCCCCAATTCCTTCTGCTGCTTCACTACCTGGAAGACTCTCCCCTTTTGACGCTGCCTGGCTTTGCTCCTTCTCAGCCCAATTCAAGTGTCTCGGCCTCCACGAACCCCTCTGCTTCTCTCCCTTGTGGAATCAATGCCTTCCATCCACTCCATGGGGTACCTTTACTGTCCTTATTATCCTGCTCATGTCTGCTCACATGTCTACCTCCCCCAGTGGACCATCTTATTCACCCCTGTATGTGTACATGCAGCAGGCACTCAATAAATGCACATTAGCTTTGCATTCCCTGCTATACATTTCCAGTCCTACTTAATAGCCGCCTGCTGCTTTTCCTTGCTATCCACAAACACTTCCTCTTCCAAATAAGTCTTTAGGATTCACTCCCCACCTCCCCCCACCAAATCTCTATCAATTACCTGCCTTCCGCAAAAAGGGACCAAAATGAAGCATGACTGTGGTCTGGCACTCAGCCTCTCTCCTAGGGCCTGGGACAAACAAGAAAGGCATGGGGAGGGGTGCGGGGTGGGTAGGAGGCTTCAGCACCCCACCCCCACCCAAACCATTGGCTTTGGCTCCACTGTTGTGCGGATGGGGTGGGGGTGGGGTCAGTGTTTGGTTTTCTGGCATTTCATTTATGCCTTGGAAGTTGGTTTGGGCTGTCAGGGGATCTGGGGAGGGGAGCCAGGCTGGTGGCAGGGGGTGGCTCCAAGAGCAGTTTCTGCCATCCCATTGGCTTCCTCCCTGTGCTGAGGGCAAGATCAAACATCAAACACGGCCCGGCTGGTGCCTGGGCTAATGGAGCTGGACAAGCATCTTCCAGATGTGTGCAGCTGTTTTCTCCCACTCCCCATCCAGAGTCTTGAGTTGGAGACCCAAGTCTGCAGCTCTAGGTTTGGGGTTGGAGAGGCTGGCCTTCCCTTCTCCCACCCGTGACCACAGTTTTCCACTGATGGAGCTTCTCTCACCTTCTTCCATTCCTCTCTTTCCTTCCAAGGAGTCTTTTCATGGCACTGGGAAGTCCTTCTTGCTGTATAATGTTCCTCCTTCCGGCTCTCAGGGACTATCTCCTGGGACTGGACAAAGGTAGAAGGGGAGAAACTCTGAAGCAGAGAGGAAGGAAAGAGAGATGCTCTGGATGATTCAACAGGGGGAAATGGGGGGAGATAATGAAATCCGGGGAGCTCAAGTTAATTTGAAAATGGGAGCACTCCACTTCCAGGCACTCGGCCGTCAGAGAGGCTATCAGCCTCTTAGCCGCCCCGAGTCCCTCTTCCCAAATGCTATAAGCGTCTAATAAGGATGTAATACAATTGAATTTATTACAAACTTAATTGTTTACAGAAATTTACCCAGCTGCAGACATGGGCAGGGAAGACTGACCCAGGGGGAAGGCAGAAGAGCTGGAGAAAGAGATGAGGGTAAGGGAAAGGCATGGAGAGAGGGGAAGGGAAGGAGAAGAGGAAAGAAAAGGAGAGAGATACAAGGAAGAGAGGGAAGGAGGGACAGTCTGGAGGTTGAGTGAGTCAGTCCTCATCAGTCCGTGGGACCCCAGCACCATGTTGGCAAGAGAGTGCCAATGAGCCCGCAAAGAGGGAGTCATTGTGGCTACAATGACAGCTCACACAGGGCCAGGTAGTGGCCTGGTGGGACCCACCACGGGCCGGGCTGGGGGCAGGGCAGAATTTCCAGGATTAGCGCAGAGTCTGGGCTGTCTCTGGTGCAACTGCTTGGAAGGCTTCTACAGGAAGGCTCACTTGGTTGAGCAGAGCAGCGGGCTGGCTGTTTTGCATCTAGAACTCTCCAGGCCACTCTGCTCTACACCCTATTGTCCTTCTCCTTTGGCTGTCCACTGCCTCCAGGCACATAAACACCAGGGAGACGAGCACTCATTCATTCATTCTAAACAAATGCGAGCAAGAAGCAGGTGTCAGGCGCTGCCATGGGCACTGAGGATTCACCAATGGGGCACCCCATCGTCAGGGAGCTCAGTCTAAGAGGCAGAGGCCAGGACAGATGTGGACAAAGTCTAGGACAATAGGACGGTAGGAGGAACCATAGAGCCTGGCATGTAGTAGGTGGCCAAGGAATATTTGTTGAATGAATAAGGTGAGCACACTGCCAAGAGGAGAGGGGAGAGGGGGCTCACTGTCTGTGGAAACTGGCCAGGTTTCCACAGGGGGTGGCACTGGGGAAAGCCCAGGCAACTCTGGGCTCCTTGAAGACTGCACTTTAGTCATCCTTGGATTCCACCAACCAGCTCCTGGCACAGAGCAGGCACACGGTGTTTGACATATTAATGATGCATTAGTCAGGAGCTCTTGGGTTGTCAGTGACAGAAAGACATCTCAAACTAGCTTACGGAAGAAGAAAAAGAGGGAGAGGGAGAATATGGTTCATGATAATGGAAATTTCTGGAGTAGGGTTAGGGACAAGGTCCAGACAAAGCTAGCTGCTGGTGCTACCTGTTGTCCCTGAGCCCCTCTTGGCTCTGCTTTCTTCTCTCAGGCCAACTCAATCAAGCCCTCATTCTTGGTCAGGCTCTCCCCAAAGGGTGGTCAGAAGGCTTACAGTGTTCTAGCTCAGCATCCCAGATAATAAGAAGAAAGTGCTTCTTTCCCTGTAGTCCCAGAGGAAGCCTGTGGCTGACTCTCCTTGGGTGGCTTTAGTGACATGCTCCTTCTTGAACCAATCACATGACTAGGGGTATTGTATACACAAATTTACCAGGCTTTGGTCATATGGCCATTTCCAGAGTGGACAGAGAGGTGAAGGTAGAGTGAAAGTAAACCTCTCCCACTGAAAGAGTTGGAAGGAAGAGATTTCCCACAGGCTAAAAAGGGTGAAGTGGTGCTAGACCACAGATGTCCGTGACGGATGAGTACATGAATGACTGGATAAATGGCTTGGGCTTTGAAGGGTGAATAGGAGTTCACTAGTTAGCGAGAAGAGAGAGGGTCACCTTATATGTGTGTGTAGACGCACAGAGTCTGATTTAACATTCTGTTTTATTTTTGTTCCTGCCTGCCCATCCATGTCTGTTCCCATCTGTGTGTCTGGATCATCCTGGAAGCTCCAGAGGGCAGGGACAATGTCTGCCACACTCCATCTGGGTACTGCTCAGGCCTGTCCATTCAGACACTTAATCAAGGCTGTTTAGGCTCTGCGACAACCCTCCCCTGCAAGCAGGGTGCCCTGTCCCTCCTCCAGTAGATCTGGGCTAGGCCAGGCCTCCGTCCAGTACTGGAAGTGGGTGGGGACAGTGAAGACCCAGAGATACGAGAAAGGGATGATGGGGAAGTCTCTGTCCACGATCTCTCCCGTTCCTCTGGGGCTTTCTCCTTCCCCCGATAGCAACAGAAAGTCACTAAAAAGTCGTTTGTGAACAGTAAACATAATAATCTGACATTTTAAAAGAGGGTTTTTTAAAAAGGAAAAAAGCATGTCATGTAATGGCTCCTTCTGGCCCTTGAGCACATGGCATATTGAATTTGGAGTTACTACTCCACTTTTTCCCACTTCCTACTCTCCCTGTGCTGTCCCTTGCCTCCTAATTACAGCATCTGACAGCCACTTCAAAGTCAGAGAGAGCCATGTCTTTGACTTCCCTGACTCTCTGCCAGGTGGTGGCTTAGGCTATCGTCAGTTCATCTACTCCTTCCTTTCTTCATTCCTTGGCCTGCACATTCCACCCTCGGCTCTTGAGCTCTTGAACCCAGGCCTGTGCTAGGCTGGCGGAACCCTGGAGGGGAGACAGACAAGATCACTCCCCTCCTCAAGGGGCTCAGCACCCTGATGGAGAGAGAGAAGGCAATCCCCGACCACAGCACAGTGTGCCGGTGGTAGGGAGTGAAACAGGGCCCCTGAGGTCCACGTGGGGTCCCCCAGGCTAGAGTAAAATGGGGGACTTCCCCAAAGAGGTGATTCACGTGCCAAGTTGCGCTGGTGAGTAGGAGGGAGTGAGATGGTTCCAAAGGGGGACATGGTGGGGTGACGGGGCTGGAGAAGTACACAGGGGTGATGAACATCATTGGCTTCGGGTTTTCTCTTTGGCTGAGTTCTTCCCCCTCCCCGGCTGCCCTGTCTCCATTCATTGATGTGCATGGCCATTCGTGCAGCGCCTTTGTTCCTGCCTCTCTCCCTCGGTGCCAAGCACAGGGCCCAGCCTGCAGCCCACACCCCTCTCTCAGACTCTGGGGGTGTATCTGCACATGGGGGAGGGGAGGCTAGGGGACCCAAGCAGAAGGAAGGGGTGAGAAGGGAGGTTTTTGTTTTTGTTTTTGTTTTGGAAGAAAAGCAGCATTCTGCTCCCTGAGGGAGTCGGGCTGAGACTTGGGGGCACATCATAGGCCCTCCCCATAGAGCTTGGGGGAACTCTTACTCCCCCCCACCCTGACTGCTGGTTCACTAGAAGGGGGGTCTCAAAGAGGACTGAGATGGGAGACAGACCTCAAAAGGCAGAGGAAGGAGAGAAAGCTGCCAGGGGAAATGACCCGTTTCCAAAGCCTCAGGGGCTACAGTAATGAGAACCAGAGAAGGGACTAATGGAGATCAGATTGCCAGGGGGCCAACCTCCAGCAGCCCCCTCCCCAGCTTGCGGGAAGGAGAAGCCCGGGGACAGGATGTAGGTGGGAAAGGGCCACTCTCCCCACCTGGTCCATCCCTTAATCTCAGCCTGAGTTGAGGGGCTTAAGGCTGGAGGAACGGGACCGGGTCCCTAGGGTGTAGGTTCCGCGGGTTCCGCGGGTTCCAGGGGCAGCCACTCAGTGAGTCAGGTCAATAACCTGCCCAACACATGGGACCACCTGGCCACGGGCACTCAGAGAAAGCATGGGCTGTGCCCCTGGGGGCATTCCCAGCCTGAGGGGAGAGACGGGTCCCACAAGTCCCCAGTCTGGGGCAAGGACCACAGCCCTGAGGTCTGGACCCCAGTCTGGTGAGCCCGGTGGTTGGCCCCAAGCTGCCCCTGCCCGGCAGGGAAGATGGTGTCGGCCCAGAGGCGCTCACAACAGGGGCCGAGATGAGGAACCAGCACTGTTCTAGTAATAACCAGTACTGTTACTAATAATAACCACAGCCTAATGAGGTGAGCACTCCTTTGGGGGCCGGACCCCCTGGTAGGAGTTTTGTGCACACTTAACCGCATCAGTCTTCACGACCACCTCAGGAAGAGGAAAGGGCTGACCTTAAGGCTATTTTGCAGGTAGGGAAGCCAGAGCTCAGAGGAGGGAAATCAAGTGCTCCCAGCCCTGACCTCCATGGCCTCAGCTCCAGGGCGCCTCAGAGCCAGACCCCCGCCTTGCTCCCCTCTCTTGCCTCTGTCTCTCCATCTGTCGCAGGTCTCTGCTTTTTGCTCCTTCCTCTTGTCTCTTCTCTTTCTTGGCACCTCTTTCTCCTTCTCTCTCTGTGTCTCCTTCTCTGTCTCTCCTCCTCTGACTCTGTCCCATCCCCTACCCAACCCCCTGTCCCTGGGACTATCCAGCAGGGCACTAGGTCCTGGAAGGCCATGAGCAGCCCTCCTGCTTGCTCCGGGCCTGCCCCTTCTCCTGCAGCAGGGAGCCAGGAGTGTGGGGGACAGCCTGGGGGTAGGGGGGTGCTGCTGGGGGAACTGGGTGGGGCACACGGGCCACCCATCTCCCCCTCGTAGGACACTGACAGCCCCAGGAGAGGAAACTTCTGGCAGGTCGTGACAGGAGGCAGGTGGGTGTGAGGCTGGGGCAGCTGGATGGATCACAGGCGGACGAGGGTCACTTACAAGGTGGAGAGGGAAATACCTCTCTGCAGCTTCTCCCTGAGAGTCTTCCCTTCCTGCCCTTCCCCCTTCTTATCTTTCTTCCTCTTTCCTTTTATCCTTCTATTTACCTTCTCCCCTTCTCCATTTCTCCTCCTCCCTGCACTTACCCTAGGCTTGCATTTTCTCTCTCTCTCCCCCCTTCCCCTTCCCTCCTCCTCCTCTATCGATCAGTCTCCCCAGCTCTAGCCAACACGGAGGCCTTGGACGGTGCTCACAGTCTTGCTTTAAATTTATTGCCCAGTAAAGGAGGCAGCAGATGGAAGTCTCCACCACCCCACCCCCACCCCCCTGTCTCCTCATCCCAACAAAAGCCAATCTAGACGCAAATGTCGTCCATCAATGCACCAATATGGGGTTATTTATAGGCCACCCCCTTCCAAGAAAGCAGAGTGTTTTTCCTCCTCTCTTTTCTCTGTGAGCTTTCGCGTCTTAGGAGTGAGGGGACGGCTGGATTCATTATTTGAAAAGCTGCACACTGAGCTTCCCATCCCTCAGATTCCAGGGTAGGGGGGCATGGAAGTGCCTTGATTGGAAATGAATTAATTAGAAGTGAGGCTCTTCAAGTCTCCGAGTTGGGTTATTTATAGTGTTCGGTTAATTTCGATAATTAACATTGGGGAGGAAAAGCGAGTTCCGGGCAAAGCGGTGCCCGCCAACAGAGACACTCTTCCCGCCCCGTCTGCTCCGCCTCCCCACGCTGCTCCATTTGGACTCTATCTAAATAGGCTACTCCCTGCCGCGGAGTCCCTGGTTTTTCTAAAAGTAGAACCAAGGAGAGAAGGCCAGAGGCTGCGGGACTACTTGGGGTGAATAGCGGCTTCTGAGAAGTGGGGGACCCAGGCTGTCGAGGATGCAGCAGGTGTCCAGTCTCCCATCCATCTGGCATCAGGCCAGCACCCCCTCCTCTCCCAGCCGCATGTCCTTCCTGAAGGAGCAGGAGCCAGACTGAGGCAGCCCATGGACCTAGGAGAGTGGGGAAGGCTGCACTCAAGGGCATCAGTGCCCATTCTACCAAAGCAGCCGGGGACAGAGGAGCCAGTGCACGAGGGTTGACGGACCCAAAGTTAGCCATTCTCCGGCTACCCAGTTTGGAAGGAGAGAAAGCGTATCAGGAAGAGATTTTTGGCGACTTGGGAGGTTTAGACTTGGATCCTGAGGACTGCCATCCTGGGAGCAGGATGGGCATTTCAACGAGGAAATAATCTATCACCAACAATGAAAAGGGAGCTTCCGAGTGCCCCCACTGTGCATGGCCAGCTCCAACTGGCCCCATCCCTTACACAACCCTGTCTGCTCCCTGTCCTGCTCCTACATCCCTCTCCCAAGGGAAGGTCCTTTCCTTGGACAAGGCAGAGCACATACGGGACCTCTCCTGGGAGCCTTTGCTGAGTTGGTGGTTCCCTAACTCTTGTCAGGTGCAATCCTCAGTGCCCGCAGGGGGCTGGTGGAAAGACAGGGGGAGAGGACAGTGAAGGGCCCAGCTGTGTAGCCGCCTTCCCTTCGCTGGAGCTGGGGAGTGCGGTGGGTTCTGGACTGCCCCCAGACACCAGGGTGGTTCCCTAGGAAGGGATCGCCTTTCTTCCCGGGATAAGGGCCAATTGCTGTCCCCTGAGCGGAAGGCAGGTGGGACCACCCAGCACAGGTACAGGAAGTGGTGGGAGACCTTTCTCTCCAGGCCAGGCAGGCTACCACTGCCTCTGCAGCCTGCTCTCTGGAGTGCAGGGGCGGTCTGGAACACAGGGAGGAACTTCAAACGCAACCGTCCTCTCTGGCACTCTCAGGAGGGAGGCTCTGCTCTGGGGCTTGCCAAGGGCCGGGGCCAGACCGGAAATGGGATCAGTGACCAAGGGCCATGGGCTCCTGTTGTTCCTGCAGCCTGTGCCAGCTCCCCCACCCGCCCTCTGTCCCTCCTCCCCTGCGGATGTTCTCAGGTGTCTCCACCAAATCCCTTCCCCTGCCACTCCTCCCCTTCTCTCCAGCTCCTTATCCCTGATAGGAGGAGGGAGGAGAGAGAGAGAGAGAGAGAGAGAGAAAGAGAGAGAGAGATAAGTGTAGAGTCCTTCTTCTGCTGGCTTTTCCCTGTGTTCCATCTCCCCATCTTCATAGGAAAATGCCCTGTGTCCTTGTCTTGCTCCGCTTCCTCTAGGCTCCCCACTATAAGCACGCTGCCCTTCCAGCCCTATGTGCCTCTCTATCTTTGGATCTGAGGTCCTCCTGCAGGAGGATGCCCCCGCTGCCCTCCCCGCCCCCCCCACACACCATTGTTCTTTTTGATCTGCTGGGTCACTGCTGGGTTTGCTTCTAGGTTGTTTGGAAGTTACTTATCCATTGCTGATGTTCTATCCTGCATTCTCTGTGTCAGACCCCACTCCTTCTTGAGGGTGGCGACCTGTTCCTGCCGGAAACTGGGGGCTCCCCAACAATGAGGGTTTGTGGAAATGGAACCCTTTCCACTTTCCACCTCATCCCCACCCTAAGTCTAGGGAGCAGACCTGTTTGCTCAGCCCTCTGCCTCTGTCCCTGCACTGTCACTGTGACAAGAGGACTCCAGGCCCCTGCTGCCCTCTGTGGGCAGGGCCTGTGGGCACATGGCCACTGTGGTGGTGGGGGGCTGACCCTGGGCCACGGCAGGCCAACCTTCAGACATCTCTGAGTGGTTTTCCCTCACTTTTTCAGCCTGGGGGCCTTCGGGGAGCTGCTCTTCTGTCTCCAGTATCCTCTGAACTGAGAGCCCATTTTTAATTAAAGTGGAAAAAGAGCTGAAAATCTGTTCGCATTTAATCATCTTGATGACCTTTTTGCTTAAGAGTTTCCAGCTGAGGGGGGATGTTGGGGGGTGGGCGAAGGCATTTCTGGAGACTGGGCCTGGGTCAGAGAGGAGGAGGGAGAGCCTCTTACAGGGATGAATAATGGAACAGGAGCGGAGGTGGCTGGGGCTTTGAGTGCCGACTCAGCACTTTCTCCCACCCATGGGCTCCTCCAGGAGATGGCCCCGCCTGCACCTGCCTCCCCTCCCCAGGGCACCCTGGGGGCTGGACCAGGCTGTGGCTGGACAAGAACCTGGCCTCAGACTCCCAAGGGTGTAGGAACAGGGGTGGTCGGGGAAGGACCACGTCCCTCTCCTCACAGTTGGGGGAAACTGGCCTGGAGAGGTGTTGTGAGTGGTCCCCAATCACACAAGGAGTAGGGGCAAGCTGAGGGGGGAACGCTGACCTCTGGCCTCCTTCAGCTCACTGTGTTAAAATGGCCCAAACTGGTCTGTAATCCCCTTTTTTTGCAATGGACCCACGGCGTGACTTAGAATATGTTGTGCACTTCTCTGGGCCTCAGTTTCCCCAATTGCAGACGGTTCCTGGGGTGGCTTCCCCTTTTGAGATCGGAGCCCTGGCCTCGAGTGTATAACTAGCAACACTCTTGCACTCCTGCTCCAGGTGTGAAACACTGTCTGACTGGGGAATCCTTTAGACTGGGAGATCCCTAAGGCCTTGTGTTGCCCTCCCTGCCCCGCCCCTGTCCGGCACAGTGGAGGGGAGGAAAGTGGCATTAACGTTCCTCTCCATGTTCCAGACCCACCTCTGCACTCCCATGGGACAGCAGATCGCAGCCTAGAGACTGCGTCTCCCTCCTCGGGGTAGGGGGACTTCCAGAGCCAGGGGTCTGTCTCCTGTCTCCTGCAGCTGCCCCCCCCACCCCCAGGGCAGGGCTTCTCTTCTCTTTCCTCAGATGGGGCACTCATGGCCAGTGAGGTGGATGGGACTGAGAGAGCGGATGTAGGGACAGTTGGAAACCTGGGCCCTCTGTTCTTAAAAGTTCAACCCTGTCTCAGGGGCTCCCCCAACCTTGGGATGTTTGGACAGATGGGGAAGGGATGCTCCTCATTTGGCTCCTCCCCCTTCCTGGGCCCTCTTGGGGGTCTTCCCTTGACTGGGAGACTTACCAGACTGTGCACCCATGCACTTTACCCTCCCCTGCTGGAAGCCAACCCAGACAATTGCACTTGACCCCACTTCCCAGACGCGCCAGAGAGAAGATAAGCTTGAGCCTGGGCTATCTCCTCCCCCCAGCGATTCCCGTGGGAATTTTGCAGAGCCCAGGGCCTGACACGGCTCTGGCTCTTATCTGCAGCAGGAAGGCCCCGGAGCCTGGGTCTCCAGTGCTGAAATGTCATCTCACCCCTCATCCGGTCTCCAGCCTGCAGGCCAGAAGCCACCATCAGCAGCAGCATCAAAGAGTAATTGACATCTCTCAAACTCCCTTGACTTTTGGAGCACACTCACTCAAAACTGCTTTGACTCCTTGCAATAGTTCTGGGAGATTGGTATCTCACACACATTTTACAGAAGAGGAGACTGAGGCCAAGGGAGGGGTGGGGAGGTGGGAGAGGATTCGCCCCAGGGCACATGGCAAATAAATGGTAGATTGGTACCCGGGTTACCTGATGCCCCATCTTCTTACCTTCCCGCCTGCTGGCTTCACCCTGCTCCAGCCATGGGGTAAGCCTCCCCGACATTCCTTTGGAATGTCTTGACTGTCTTTGGATGCAGGATAAAAAGTGAAAACGTGACTGAGTCCTTTAGAACTGCAGGGCAGCTCTGTGACCCTAAAGGACTGGCAAGGAGCAAAGTTGAGAGTCAGGAGGAGCTTTCTGGAGGATTGCCATTCACAGAGGGGTAAGAGACTAGGGCGGAGGCTGGAACAAAAGGCCAGGGAGGCTTAGGCCCTAGAGTTAGCAAGAAAGACCACCTCCCTGAGGCACAGGGTACTCAGAATCTCCCCGCCCTCCACCCCGCCCCATGCCCTCACTAGAAGGCCGGGAACACTCCCGCTCAAGCGCTCAAGCACTCAGGGATAGCTTTGCCCTCCCTGGGTTTCCCCTTCTCCAAGACACAAAGTCTGGGGACATGAAGTCCCCACCACCTATGTCTGATCAGATCTTGTGATCCCTTGACGAGAGATATGGGTGTGGAACAGGGTGGATTGGCAGATGGGAGCTTTGACTGATTCAAAGGAGGAAATTATGTCAAAGGAAGAGAGGAGACAACTCTCAAGGAACCTGTGCAAGGGCCTGGGGGTGGGAGTCGCTGAAGAATGTGGGTCAGGTGGGGGTCCTTGCAGGATCGAGTGGAGGCAGGAAGGGAAGGCCGGCCTGTGGCCTCAGAGGCTGTCGCAGGCTGCGAGGGAGGGCACTGCGGCCCAGCCCACTTGGATGCTCGAGTTAATCTAACTGGACTCCAAAATTGGCTAATTTCTCCTGCCTCTTGCACTACGAATGCAGCCCTCACAACCAAACTGCACCAACGCAGACCTGGCCCAGGGCCCCACCCTGCCCCCCTCATTGGTCAGGACCCCGTTGCAGCCCAGGAGGCAGCCCAGAGGTAATCACTGCATCACGCTTCAAAGCCACTGAGCCAGCTCCTAATGGAGGGCAGCGGGTTTCACTTACCTTGCCTGGCCACCTGCCCAGGGCAGATGGGATGCAGCTGGGGGAGGCCCAGAAACCTCCCCTTCGCTCCCCTCCCCCTCGGAAATTGTCATCCTCTTGCCCACCTCCCTTCTCCCCTTCTCTGGTTGGTCTTTGGAACTGAGGGATAGGGGAGATGATTCCCCCAAAGCAGGAAAAGGGAGCACTCACTGAGTGAGCTTGAAATCACGTCATGGATCAAAAGACAAAGATCATCCCCTGGCTTGTCTCCACCCATCCTACCAGGGGCCCCCTGCAAGCCCAGGTTCTGGTGAATGCGTGTTGGGGTTGGGAGCATGAGTGGCAGGTAGCATGGAGGGCCAGAGTACAGCCGCTTTGACGGGCAGGCTCCAGCTCCCCAACCCTGGGTGCAGACTGGAGGGGCAGGGATGGAGGGACGGATGGAGGGACCAGGACCTGAGGGTTAGCAGTGGGGCATGGAGGGCCTCGTGTCTTACACTGGCCATTTATGGTACCACTGCTTCCTTTCAGGGAGTCCTGGGGCGAGTGGCTTATCCGCTTCAAGCCTCAATCACTTATCTGTAAAATGGCAATGCCAGCATCTCCTTCATTGGAAGACAGTGGGAATTAAAGGAGATAATGTGCAGTGCTCCCTACCCATAGGATATCTCCACAGATGTGAGCTCTCATGGTCTGGTTTGGGAGGCAGGCTGGTTCCCCAGTGGTTGCTGGAGATGTGTACAGGGAGCTGTGAGTGACATCCTGAAGGGGGCCTGGGGCGAGGGGTCCCAACAGGACTGGAGGACAGGTATCATGTTTTAGGAGCTTGCCTTCCCAAGGGGGCAGGGTGATGGGGGAGGCAGGGTGATGGGGGAGGGCCAAAGCCCTCCCATTCTGATGTCTGAAGATGAAGTTGGACCAGCACTGCCACTCCCAGCCCCATGTTGATGGCATTGACATTCTCCACTCTCTCCCCTTAGGCTCACTGTTGAGTCCAGGAAGACTCAGAGCATGTACGGTGGGGGCAGGGCCCTCTGAATGTGCAGCTGTTACAGGAAGTGGTTCTGGGGGACCCTCCAGTGAGAGCGGCTGCTCCCCAGCTCTGCCTATCTGATCTCATTTGCTGGTCAGCTCCTGAAAGCCCACTCCCCACGCCCCATCCCACAGCCCTGGCTCTATGTGCCGAGGGCTGGGGATAGAGGGCCGGGTTGAGGGAGAAATTTTGGAAAGACACTCGTGTGTGGGGTCAGGAGTCACAACCATTAGGGAGATAGAGTGAGGCCACCAGCGGCTCCGTAGGGCCTCCGATATTGTTCCAAGGCAAAGGGACAGACCCAGGGATCCCGCACTGATCAGGCAGAGGAATCTCTGCTGGGTGGCGGTGCAGATGCAGGACGCCAGGTGATGGCGTTGGTGGCCGTGGCCCCGCAGTGGTGGCGATGACGATGATGGTGGTGACAATTGTGTGGTCACAATAGTGACAGGGAGGACTGTAAGTGTGGTAGTGATGGCAGTGATGCTGGTGTCATGGTGACCATGTTGGTACAGTGGCCGTGATGGTGACAGCCGTGGTGACAGTGCTGGTCCCTGCAGAGGAGCGTCCTGATCACAGCCACGCAATCCACAGCACAGTCAGGCAAGATGCCACATTATAAAATCATGCTTCACATCAAATAACCAGCCCCTGGGTCAGCCCGTGAGGGCTATTCACTGCTGGATCCCCAGTGCCTCCAACAGTGTGGGGCACACAGTAGGTGCTCAGTAAATACGTGCCAAAGGAGTGCAAAGAGCTCAAGTCTCTCCTGGTGATGAACGCTATGTTGTCTCATTTGTTCTTCACTGTGCTTATTCAAGATCTTTCTTTCTTTTTAAAGATTTTATTTATTTATTTGACAGACAGAGATCACAAGTAGGCAGAGAGGCAGGCAAAGAGAGAGGGGAAGCAGGCTCCCCGCTGAGCAGAGAGCCAGGACCCTGAGACCATCACCTGAGCTGAAGGCAGAGGCTTAACTCCCTGAACCACCCAGGCACCCCAAGATCTTTCTAAAGACATTCCCACTTGATGGATGAAGATACTGAGTCTGAAAGCGATGACATAACCCACCTAAGACACGGGGGGAGTGAGTGATGTGTGTGTGTGTGGGGGGGGTAGAGCATGTAGGCCAAGCCTATCTGACTCTCAGTTCGGTGCTCTCTCTCTCCCTCAGCACTCTGCAGCCGCTCCCCCCACCAGCTCTCAGCATTCCATCGTGGTCTTGCGCTCAGGCTTAATCATAGAAATACTGCTAATAATAGTAACAATTGCTGTTTGTAATTGTTCAAGTAGGACTTAAATGATCAAAACCATGGAAATTATTAATAACCCAGGCCCAGCCATGGTAGTGTGGGTCATATTAAGTCGTGTTGAGATGGATAACCTTGGCAATAATAGAAACCGGGATCATAAATTAATAACAGGAGTATTTAAATTAATGCCACACTGTCGATACCCTTGGTAGTAAGCAGCTTGATGCCGCTGTTAGTACTAACATTGGCCCTTCCTGCCGCCCATGAACTTGACGGAGAGGAGAGACTGAGCTGTAAAAGCTGCTGGAGGAGGAGACAGTTTAAAGGTGGTGACTGTCTGGGAGAGGGACTTCTCAGGGATTCCTGAAGAAGGGCTAGCTGCCTGGCCTTGGAAGTGGTGGATCGTCCACGCTCAGGCTCAAGGACACAGTGATGTCTACCTGTTTTTCCTGAGGCTGTCCCCTGGACTTTGTTGGATACACAGGAAAGACATTCATAGGGCAGATTCCCACCCCCCCACCCCCATGAATGAATAAATGAGATTCAGCTGATCTAGGGAATCACCACCAACAGCTTAGGTGCTCGCTTCACAAGTGCACTTGATCTTCCCTCTCTTCCTGTAATATGGGAGGGCAGTACAGTTTTTTTCTAACTCAAAACTGAGGTCCGCACATGGCTAAGATCAGGGTGTGGGGATAGGCTTTGTAGTCTTGTCCCTTATACACTCTCTGTTCCATGGCCTCCTTGCCAGGGGATCAGGACAGGGTGGGGACAAGCAGGGAGTAAGTTCTGAGGTGGGGGTGCTTCCCACGGAAACACTGGTAGTACTCTCCCTAGGTTGCCAGGGGCCCGTGATTGGGATCTGCTGTGGTTTGTAGAGCATGGTGAGCGTGGTCCCAGGGATGCTTAGATAGTACATGGTACATGGTTATGAGTCTATCCAACCACTTTTCCTTTTATTCCCTTCTACAGGCCTTCACTGAACACCTGCCGTACACCAGGCATTCAGATAAGAAACCATAGTCCCTGTCTGCAGGGAGCTCATAAGCCAATGGAAATACAGTCTAGTGAAGGTTATATTGTTGGGGCTGTAAGTATATGTTTGTGTATGGGTGTGCGTGTTCATGAATGTGTGTGCACTTGTGAGAGACTGCATGTGAGGGCTTGTGTGGAGGTGACTGCACACGTACACCTGCATGTATGAATGTATAGGTGAGTGTGTGTTTGAATGTTATAACCACATGTGTAATGAGTGTGCGAATGTGCATGAGTGTGTGGGTGCACATTCATGTGTAGAACGCACAGGTTTACATGAATGCATTAAGGGGGTGTGAACACACGTAGTGGGTAAGTACATATATATGTGAGTTTGAGAGCGGGTGTATTCCTATGTTACCCCTTCAAACCCATCTTTTGAGAATTCAAATAACATCCCACCTTAATGTCCCTGCTGCTCACTTTCATGGTCAGGTCACCTGCTACTTCTCCCCTCCTCTTCTCCTAGGACTTTGCACTGGGAAGGGACAGAGGTAGGGGTCTGGTATGGACCAGGAGATGAAGGGCGGGGCGGGGAGGGGGCATTCTTGCTGACAGTAGCTGGGTAGGGAGCAGGACCCCCGGGAAGAAGCTGAAGCTGGAGGCAGAGGAAGATGGGTAAGACAGGGAACGCTGTGGGGGTCTGCAGCGGAGAAGAACAGGAACCGCAGAGGGGATGCCCTGGTCCCCGAGCCCGCAGCATCCGGGAGCAACGCGCACGAGCGCGGACCCGGCACTGGGTACCCGGGCTGAGTCTCGAGAGGCTCCGAGGGCCGGGGCGCAGAAAAGCGGCTGCGGGGCGCGTGGGCGCGCATCTCGGCGCAAGCTCTCCGTTCCCCTCCTCCCTCCCCTCCCCTTCTCTCCCCTCCCCGAGGCGGCGGGGCGGGCGGGCGCGGTTCCGGGGATGGGCGGGCCTGGCGGGGAGGAGGCGGGGCCGCCGCTCTGGCTTCTCGCAGCCCCTCCCGCCCGCAGCCAGAGTGAGCGGAGCCTCAGCCAGCTCTGGGGGGCGGGCGCTGGAGCGCAGCGCCGCGCAGCCCTATCCGTCCGCGGACGGGACTCAACTGGAAGCCGAGCGCGGCCGCGGGAGGCGGGCGATGGGGGCAGGTGCCTCCGGCTGCGCCATGGACGGGCGGCGCCTGCTGCTGCTGCTGCTGCTCCTGGGGGTGAGTGCTAGCTGGAGGGCAACCCGCGCCCTCTCCCAGGACTGGAACCCCAGTGGGTTCAGGTTTCCCGAGGGAAAACAGAAGGGAGCTTTGGGGTCCCAGATGCTGGGGATGGATGGCGGGAGACGAGCTCCGCTGCCAGGATCCACGGAGGAGCGTCTAGGGTTCTCAGAGCGCAGGGGCGACCCTGAGGCCAAGGGTGGAGATGCGGGAGAGAGGGGCGCACGGATGCGCGTCCTCAGGTACGGCGGAGGGTGCGTGTGGAAGAGCTGAGAGGGGTATCTCAGATGTCTGGGTTCTGAAGAGGGCGTTTGGATGCTGAGACCTCGAGGCGACTTTCTTCCTGAGCATCTTGATCTCTGGAGGGTCGTGGGACGGAACCCAGGCTGAAGGAAGAGGAACGGGACCGGGATTAGAGATATGAGGGGTGAGCGGGGCAGGGGCGGGGAACCAGAGACAAGGAGATAGAACAATGGGGGAGGTCGGAGGGACTGGAGGCAGATGGGACCGGGCATCGGACAATGAGGGCCAGCCAGACAATGGGGGGGGGGGGGGGGGTGGGAGGGAGAGCTTCGGGGAGCGGGGGTCGCCCGAAGAGAGAGAAATGGGTTAGGGAGAGCAGAAAAAGGACGACAGCGAGGAAGAGAGATGCCAATAAAATGAAAGAGGTCAGAGAAGGGAGAGCGGACCCCAAAGTGGTCGGGGCCACGCCTGCCCGCCGAGGGACAGTGGGACGAGCAGGCAGAGCAGAGGGACGGACGTTTCCCGCGCCTGTCGCGCGCTTTTTCTGGCGGCCTCGCCTAGTCTGGGAACTGCGGCTGGGGATCCGAGGCTGGGAAGGGAGCGCCCACTTCGCTGGGACGAACCCTCTTCCTGCCTCCCCTGCACCCGGCGGGGTCCTCCGACGCGCTCATTCTGGAGGTTTGAAGTCGCGCGGGGGACCGGAAGGGATGGAGCGGGCATTGTGCCACCCGGTCTGGCCGCAGCCAAGTCTCA